>JAUIMM010002832.1:0-134826 GCA_031769625.1 Taudactylus pleione
TACTGTATAACAGAGCAGCGCTGTATTATCTCCCTGTATACTGTATAACAGAGCAGCGCTGTATTATCTCCCTGTATACTGTATAACAGAGCAGCGCTGTATTATCTCCCTGTATACTGTATAACAGAGCAGCGCTGTATTATCTCCCTGTATACTGTATATAACAGAGCAGCGCTGTATTATCTCCCTGTATACTGTATAACAGAGCAGCGCTGTATTATCTCCCTGTATACTGTATAACAGAGCAGCGCTGTATTATCTCCCTGTATACTGTATAACAGAGCAGCCGCTGTATTATCTCCCTGTATACTGTATAACAGAGCAGCGCTGTATTATCTCCCTGTATACTGTATAACAGAGCAGCGCTGTATTATCTCCCTGTATACTGTATAAACAGAGCAGCGCTGTATTATCTCCCTGTATACTGTATAACAGAGCAGCGCTGTATTATCTCCCTGTATACTGTATAACAGAGCAGCGCTGTATTATCTCCCTGTATACTGTATAACAGAGCAGCGCTGTATTATCTCCCTGTATACTGTATAACAGAGCAGCGCTGTATTATCTCCCTGTATACTGTATAACAGAGCAGCGCTGTATTATCTCCCTGTATACTGTATAACAGAGCAGCGCTGTATTATCTCCCTGTATACTGTATAACAGAGCAGCGCTGTATTATCTCCCTGTATACTGTATAACAGAGCAGCGCTGTATTATCTCCCTGTATACTGTATAACAGAGCAGCTCTGTATTATCTCCCTGTATACTGTATAACAGAGCAGCGCTGTATTATCTCCCTGTATACTTAACAGAGGAGCGCTGTATTATCTCCCTGTATACTGTATAACAGAGCAGCGCTGTATTATCTCCCTGTATACTGTATAACAGAGCAGCGCTGTATTATCTCCCTGTATACTGTATAACAGAGCAGCGCTGTATTATCTCCCTGTATACTGTATAACAGAGCAGTGCCTGGTATTATCTCCCTGTATACTGTATAACAGAGCAGCGCTGTATTATCTCCTGTATACTGTATAACAGAGCAGCGCTGTATTATCTCCCTGTATACTGTATAACAGAGCAGCGCTGTATTATCTCCCTGTATACTGTATAA
This sequence comes from Taudactylus pleione, assembly GCA_031769625.1. Lineage (NCBI taxonomy): Eukaryota > Metazoa > Chordata > Amphibia > Anura > Myobatrachidae > Taudactylus > Taudactylus pleione. Next base: position 1,115 of record JAUIMM010002832.1, read on the forward strand.
CAGAGCAGCGCTGTATTATCTCCCTGTATACTGTATAACAGAGCAGCGCTGTATTATCTCCCTGTATACTGTATAACAGAGCAGCGCTGTATTATCTCCCTGTATACTGTATAACAGAGCAGCGCTGTATTATCTCCTCGTATACTGTATAACAGAGCAGCGCTGTATTATCTCCCTGTATACTGTATAACAGAGCAGCGCTGTATTATCTCCCTGTATACTGTATAACAGAGCAGCGCTGTATTATCTCCCTGTATACTGTATAAGAGCAGCGCTGTATTATCTCCCTGTATACTGTATAACAGAGCAGCGCTGTATTATCTCCCTGTATACTGTATAACAGAGCAGCGCTGTATTATCTCCCTGTATCTGTATATAACAGAGCAGCGCTGTATTATCTCCCTGTATACTGTATAACAGAGCAGCCGCTGTATTATCTCCCTGTATACTGTATAACAGAGCAGCGCTGTATTATCTCCCTGTATACTGTATAACAGAGCAGCGCTGTATTATCTCCCTGTATACTGTATAACAGAGCAGCGCTGTATTATCTCCCTGTATACTGTATAACAGAGCAGCGCTGTATTATCTCCCTGTATACTGTATAACAGAGCAGCGCTGTATTATCTCCCTGTATACTGTATAACAGAGCAGCGCTGTATTATCTCCCTGTATACTGTATAACAGAGCAGCGCTGTATTATCTCCCTGTATACTGTATAACAGAGCAGCGCTGTATTATCTCCCTGTATACTGTATAACAGAGCAGCGCTGTTTTATCTCCCTGTATACTGTATAACAGAGCAGCGCTGTATTATCTCCCTGTATACTGTATAACAGAGCAGCGCTGTATTATCTCCCTGTATACTGTATAACAGAGCAGCGCTGTATTATCTCCCTGTATACTGTATAACAGAGCAGCGCTGTATTATCTCCCTGTATACTGTATAACAGAGCAGCGCTGTATTATCTCCCTGTATACTGTATAACAGAGCAGCGCTGTATTATCTCCTTGTATACTGTATAACAGAGCAGCGCTGTATTATCTCCCTGTATACTGTATAACAGAGCAGCACTGTATTATCTCCCTGTATATAACAGAGCAGCCTCTGTATTATCTCCCTGTATACTGTATAACAGAGCAGCGCTGTATTATCTCCCTGTATACTGTATAACAGAGCAGCGCTGTATTATCTCCCTGTATACTGTATAACAGAGCAGCGCTGTATTATCTCCCTGTATACTGTATAACAGAGCAGCGCTGTATTATCTCCCTGTATACTGTATATAACAGAGCAGCGCTGTATTTTCTCCCTGTATACTGTATATAACAGAGCAGCGCTGTATTATCTCCCTGTATACTGTATAACAGAGCAGCGCTGTATTATCTCCCAGTATACTGTATAACAGAGCAGCGCTGTATTATCTCCCTGTATACTGTATAACAGAGCAGCGCTGTATTATCTCCCTGTATACTGTATAACAGAGCAGCGCTGTATTATCTCCCTGTATACTGTATAACAGAGCAGCGCTGTATTATCTCCCTGTATACTGTATAACAGAGCAGCGCTGTATTATCTCCCTGTATACTGTATAACAGAGCAGCGCTGTATTATCTCCCTGTATACTGTATAACAGAGCAGCGCTGTATTAGCTCCCTGTATACTGTATAACAGAGCAGCGCTGTATTATCTCCCTGTATACTGTATAACAGAGCAGCGCTGTATTATCTCCCTGTATACTGTATAACAGAGCAGCGCTGTATTATCTCCCTGTATACTGTATAACAGAGCAGCGCTGTATTATCTCCCTGTATACTGTATAACAGAGAGCGCTGTATTATCTCCCTGTATACTGTATAACAGAGCAGCGCTGTATTATCTCCCTGTATACTGTATAACAGAGCAGCGCTGTATTATCTCCTGTATATAACAGAGGAGCGCTGTATTATCCCTGTATACTGTATAACAGAGCAGCGCTGTATTATCTCCCTGTATACTGTATAACAGAGCAGCGCTGTATTATCTCCCTGTATACTGTATAACAGAGCAGCGCTGTATTATCTCCCTGTATACTGTATAACAGAGCAGTGCTGTATTATCTCCCTGTATACTGTATAACAGAGCAACGCTGCATTATCTCCCTGTATACTGTATAACAGAGCAGCACTGTATTATCTCCCTGTATACTGTATAACAGAGCAGCGCTGTATTATCTCCCTCTATACTGTATAACAGAGCAGCGCTGTATTATCTCCCTGTATACTGTATAACAGAGCAGCGCTGTATTATCTCCCTGTATACTGTATAACAGAGCAGCGCTGCATTATCTCCCTGTATACTGTATAACAGAGCAGCGCTGTAATATCTCCCTGTATACTGTATAACAGAGCAGCGCTGTATTATGTCCCTGTATACTGTATAACAGAGCAGCGCTGTATTATGTCCCTGTATACTGTATAACAGAGCAGCGCTGCATTATCTCCCTGTATACTGTATAACAGAGCAGCGCTGTATTATCTCCCTGTATACTGTATAACAGAGCAGCGCTGTATTATGTCCCTGTATACTGTATAACAGAGCAGCGCTGCATTATCTCCCTGTATACTGTATAACAGAGCAGCGCTGTATTATCTCCCTGTATACTGTATAACAGAGCAGCGCTGTATTATGTCCCTGTATACTGTATAACAGAGCAGCGCTGTATTATCTCCCTGTATACTGTATAACAGAGCAGCGCTGTATTATCTCCCTGTATACTGTATAACAGAGCAGCGCTGTATTATCTCCCTGTATGCTGTATATAACAGAGCAGCGCTGTATCATCTCCCTGTATACTGTATAACAGAGCAGCGCTGTATTATGTCCCTGTATTCTGTATAACAGAGCAGCGCTGTATTATCTCCCTGTATACTGTATAACAGAGCAGCGCTGTATTATCTCCCTGTATACTGTATAACAGAGCAGCGCTGTATTATCTCCCTGTTTACTGTATAACAGAGCAGCGCTGTATTATCTCACTGTATACTGTATAACAGAGCAGCGCTGTATTATCTCCCTGTATACTGTATAACAGAGCAGCGCTGTATTATCTCCCTGTATACTGTATAACAGAGCAGCGCTGTATTATCTCCCTGTATACTGTATATAACAGAGCAGTGCTGTATTATCTCCCTGTATACTGTATAACAGAGCAGCGCTGAATTATCTCCCTGTATACTGTATAACAGAGCAGTGCTGTATTATCTCCCTGTATACTGTATAACAGAGCAGCGCTGTATTATCTCCCGGTATACTGTATAACAGCGCAGCGCTGTATTATCTCCCTGTATACTGTATAACAGAGCAGCGCTGTATTATCTCCCTGTATACTGTATAACAGAGCAGCGCTGTATTATCTCCCTGTATACTGTATAACAGAGCAGCGCTGTATTATCTCCCTGTATATAACAGAGCAGCGCTGTATTATTTCCCTGTATACTGTATAACAGAGCAGCGCTGTATTATCATCCTGTATATAACAGAGCAGTGCTGTATTATCTCCCTGTATACTGTATAACAGAGCAGCGCTTTATTATCTCCCTGTATACTGTATAACAGAGCAGCGCTGTATTATCTCCCTGTATATAACAGAGCAGCGCTGTATTATCTCCCTGTATATAACAGAGCAGCGCTGTATCATCTCCATGTATACTGTGTAACAGAGCAGCGCTGTATTATCTCCCTGTATACTGTATAACAGAGCAGCGCTGTATTATCTCCCTGTATACTGTATAACAGAGCAGCGCTGTATTATCTCCCTGTATACTGTATAACAGAGCAGCGCTGTATTATCTCCCTGTATACTGTATAACAGAGCAGCGCTGTATTATCTCCCTGTATACTGTATATGACAGAGCAGCACTGTATTATCTCCCTGTATACTGTATAACAGAGCAGCGCTGTATTATCTCCCAGTATACTGTATAACAGAGCAGCGCTGTATTATCTCCCAGTATACTGTATAACAGAGCAGCGCTGTATTATCTCCCTGTATATAACAGAGCAGCGCTGTATTATCTCCCTGTATACTGTATAACAGAGCAGCGCTGTATTATCTCCCTGTATACTGTATAACAGAGCAGCGCTGTATTATCTCCCTGTATACTGTATAACAGAGCAGCGCTGTATTATCTCCCTGTATACTGTATAACAGAGCAGCGCTGTATTATCTCCCTGTATACTGTATAACAGAGCAGCGCTGTATTATCTCCCTGTATACTGTATAACAGAGCAGCGCTGTATTATCTCCCAGTATACTGTATATAACAGAGCAGCGCTGTATTATCTCCCTGTATACTGTATATAACAGAGCAGCGCTGTATTATCTCCCTGTATACTGTATATAACAGAGCAGCCCTGTATTATCTCCCTGTATACTGTATAACAGAGCAGCGCTGTATTATCTCCCTGTATACTGTATAACAGAGCAGCGCTGTATTATCTCCCTGTATACTGTATAACAGAGCAGCGCTGTATTATCTCCCTGTATACTGTATAACAGAGCAGCGCTGTATTATCTCCCTGTATACTGTATAACAGAGCAGCGCTGTATTATCTCCCTGTATACTGTATAACAGAGCAGCGCTGTATTATCTCCCTGTATACTGTATAACAGAGCAGCGCTGTATTATCTCCCTGTATACTGTATAACAGAGCAGCGCTGTATTATCTCCCTGTATACTGTATAACAGAGCAGCGCTGTTTTATCTCCCTGTATACTGTATAACAGAGCAGCGCTGTATTATCTCCCTGTATACTGTATAACAGAGCAGCGCTGTATTATCTCCCTGTATACTGTATAACAGAGCAGCGCTGTATTATCTCCCTGTATACTGTATAACAGAGCAGGGCTGTATTATCTCCCTGTATACTGTATAACAGAGCAGCGCTGTATTATCTCCCTGTATACTGTATAACAGAGCAGCGCTGTATTATCTCCTTGTATACTGTATAACAGAGCAGCGCTGTATTATCTCCCTGTATACTGTATAACAGAGCAGCACTGTATTATCTCCCTGTATATAACAGAGCAGCCCTGTATTATCTCCCTGTATACTGTATAACAGAGCAGCGCTGTATTATCTCCCTGTATACTGTATAACAGAGCAGCGCTGTATTATCTCCCTGTATACTGTATAACAGAGCAGCGCTGTATTATCTCCCTGTATACTGTATAACAGAGCAGCGCTGTATTATCTCCCTGTATACTGTATAACAGAGCAGCGCTGTATTATGTCCCTGTATACTGTATAACAGAGCAGCGCTGTATTATCTCCCTGTATACTGTATAACAGAGCAGCGCTGTATTATCTCCCTGTATACTGTATAACAGAGCAGCGCTGTATTATCTCCCTGTATACTGTATATAACAGAGCAGCGCTGTATTTTCTCCCTGTATACTGTATATAACAGAGCAGCGCTGTATTATCTCCCTGTATACTGTATAACAGAGCAGTGCTGTATTATCTCCCTGTATACTGTATAACAGAGCAGCGCTGTATTATCTCCCTGTATACTGTATAACAGAGCAGCGCTGTATTATCTCCCTGTATAGTGTATAATAGAGCAGCGCTGTATTATCTCCCTGTATATAACAGAGCAGCACCTTTATTATCTCCCTGTATATAACAGAGCAGCACTGTATTATCTCCCTGTATACTGTATAACAGAGCAGCGCTGTTTTATCTCCCTGTATACTGTATAACAGAGCAGCGCTGTATTATCTCCCTGTATACTGTATAACAGAGCAGCGCTGTATTATCTCCCTGTATACTGTATAACAGAGCAGCGCTTTATTATCTCCCTGTATACTGTATAACAGAGCAGCGCTGTATTATCTCCCTGTATACTGTATAACAGAGCAGCGCTGTATTATCTCCCTGTATACTGTATAACAGAGCAGCGCTGTATTATCTCCCTGTATACTGTATAACAGAGCAGCGCTGTATTATCTCCCTGTATACTGTATATAACAGAGCAGCGCTGTATTATCTCCCTGTATACTGTATAAGAGAGCAGCGCTGTATTATCTCCCTGTATACTGTATAACAGAGCAGCGCTGTATTATCTCCCTGTATACTGTATAACAGAGCAGCGCTGTATTATCTCCCTGTATACTGTATAACAGAGCAGCGCTGTATTATCTCCCTGTATACTGTATAACAGAGCAGCGCTGAATTATCTCACTGTATACTGTATAACAGAGCAGCGCTGTATTATCTCCCAGTATACTGTATAACAGAGCAGCGCTGTATTATATCCCTGTATATAACAGAGCAACCCTGTATTATCTCCCTGTATACTGTATAACAGAGCAGCGCTGTATTATCTCCCTGTATACTGTATAACAGAGCAGCGCTGTATTATCTCCCTGTATACTGTATAACAGAGCAGCGCTGTATTATCTCCCTGTATACTGTATAACAGAGCAGTGCTGTATTATCTCCCTGTATACTGTATAACAGAGCAGCGCTGTATTATCTCGCTGTATACTGTATAACAGAGCAGCGCTGTATTATCTCCCTGTATACTGTATAACAGAGCAGCGCTGTATTATCTCCCTGTATACTGTATAACAGAGCAGTGCTGTATTATCTCCATGTATACTTTATAACAGAGCAGCGCTGTATTATCTCCCTGTATACTATATAACAGAGCAGCGCTGTATTATCTCCCTGTATACTGTATAACAGGGCAGCGCTGTATTATCTCCCTGTATACTGTATAACAGAGCTGCGCTGTATTATCTCCCTGTATATAACAGAGCTGCGCTGTATTATCTCCCTGTATACTGTATAACAGAGCAGTGCTGTATTATCTCCCTGTATATAACAGAGCAGCGCTGTATTATCTCCCTGTATATAACAGAGCAGTGCTGTATTATCTCCCTGTATACTATATAACAGAGCAGCACTGTATTATCTCCCTGTATATAACAGAGCAGCGCTGTATTATCTTCCTGTATACTGTATAACAGAGCAGTGCTGTATTATCTCCCTCTATACTGTATAACAGAGCAGCGCTGTATTATCTCCCTGTATACTGTATAACAGAGCAGCGCTGTATTATCTCCCTGTATACTGTATAACAGAGCAGCGCTGTATTATGTCCCTGTATACTGTATAACAGAGCAGCGCTGTATTATCTCCCTGTATACTGTATAACAGAGCAGCGCTGTATTATCTCCCTGTATACTGTATAACAGAGCAGCGCTGTATTATCTCCCTGTATACTGTATATAACAGAGCAGCGCTGTATTTTCTCCCTGTATACTGTATATAACAGAGCAGCGCTGTATTATCTCCCTGTATACTGTATAACAGAGCAGTGCTGTATTATCTCCCTGTATACTGTATAACAGAGCAGCGCTGTATTATCTCCCTGTATACTGTATAACAGAGCAGCGCTGTATTATCTCCCTGTATAGTGTATAATAGAGCAGCGCTGTATTATCTCCCTGTATATAACAGAGCAGCACCTTTATTATCTCCCTGTATATAACAGAGCAGCACTGTATTATCTCCCTGTATACTGTATAACAGAGCAGCGCTGTTTTATCTCCCTGTATACTGTATAACAGAGCAGCGCTGTATTATCTCCCTGTATACTGTATAACAGAGCAGCGCTGTATTATCTCCCTGTATACTGTATAACAGAGCAGCGCTTTATTATCTCCCTGTATACTGTATAACAGAGCAGCGCTGTATTATCTCCCTGTATACTGTATAACAGAGCAGCGCTGTATTATCTCCCTGTATACTGTATAACAGAGCAGCGCTGTATTATCTCCCTGTATACTGTATAACAGAGCAGCGCTGTATTATCTCCCTGTATACTGTATATAACAGAGCAGCGCTGTATTATCTCCCTGCATACTGTATAAGAGAGCAGCGCTGTATTATCTCCCTGTATACTGTATAACAGAGCAGCGCTGTATTATCTCCCTGTATACTGTATAACAGAGCAGCGCTGTATTATCTCCCTGTATACTGTATAACAGAGCAGCGCTGTATTATCTCCCTGTATACTGTATAACAGAGCAGCGCTGAATTATCTCACTGTATACTGTATAACAGAGCAGCGCTGTATTATCTCCCAGTATACTGTATAACAGAGCAGCGCTGTATTATATCCCTGTATATAACAGAGCAACCCTGTATTATCTCCCTGTATACTGTATAACAGAGCAGCGCTGTATTATCTCCCTGTATACTGTATAACAGAGCAGCGCTGTATTATCTCCCTGTATACTGTATAACAGAGCAGCGCTGTATTATCTCCCTGTATACTGTATAACAGAGCAGTGCTGTATTATCTCCCTGTATACTGTATAACAGAGCAGCGCTGTATTATCTCGCTGTATACTGTATAACAGAGCAGCGCTGTATTATCTCCCTGTATACTGTATAACAGAGCAGCGCTGTATTATCTCCCTGTATACTGTATAACAGAGCAGTGCTGTATTATCTCCATGTATACTTTATAACAGAGCAGCGCTGTATTATCTCCCTGTATACTATATAACAGAGCAGCGCTGTATTATCTCCCTGTATACTGTATAACAGGGCAGCGCTGTATTATCTCCCTGTATACTGTATAACAGAGCTGCGCTGTATTATCTCCCTGTATATAACAGAGCTGCGCTGTATTATCTCCCTGTATACTGTATAACAGAGCAGTGCTGTATTATCTCCCTGTATATAACAGAGCAGCGCTGTATTATCTCCCTGTATATAACAGAGCAGTGCTGTATTATCTCCCTGTATACTATATAACAGAGCAGCACTGTATTATCTCCCTGTATATAACAGAGCAGCGCTGTATTATCTTCCTGTATACTGTATAACAGAGCAGTGCTGTATTATCTCCCTCTATACTGTATAACAGAGCAGCGCTGTATTATCTCCCTGTATACTGTATAACAGAGCAGCGCTGTATTATCTCCCTGTATACTGTATAACAGAGCAGCACTGTATTATCTCCCTGTATACTGTATAACAGAGCAGCGCTGTATTATCTCTCTGTATACTGTATATAACAGAGCAGCGCTGTATTATCTCTCTGTATACTGTATATAACAGAGCAGTGCTGTATTATCTCCCTGTATACTGTATATAACAGAGCAGCGCTGTATTATCTCCCTGTATATAACAGAGCAGTGCTGTATTATATCCCTGTATACTGTATAACAGAGCAGCGCTGTATTGTCTCCCTGTATACTGTATAACAGAGCAGCACTGTATTATCTCCCTGTATACTGTATATAACAGAGCAGCGCTGTATTATCTCCCTGTATACTGTATAAGAGAGCAGCGCTGTATTATCTCCCTGTATACTGTATAACAGAGCAGCGCTGTATTATCTCCCTGTATACTGTATAACAGAGCAGCGCTGTATTATCTCCCTGTATACTGTATAACAGAGCAGCGCTGTATTATCTCCCTGTATACTGTATAACAGAGCAGCACTGTATTATCTCCCTGTATACTGTATATAACAGAGCAGCGCTGTATTATCTCCCTGTATACTGTATAAGAGAGCAGCGCTGTATTATCTCCCTGTATACTGTATAACAGAGTAGCATTGTATTATCTCCCTGTATACTGTATAACAGAGCAGCGCTGTATTATCTCCCTGTATACTGTAGGGGTGTGCACCGGCCACTTTTCGTGTTTTGTGTTTTGGTTTTGGATCTGGATCTTTCTTCGTGTTTTGGATCTGGATTGGTTTTGCCAAAACCACCCTTCCGTGTTTTGGGTTCTGGGTTTTGTGTTTTGGATCTGTATTTTTTTGAAAAAAAGCATAAAAACAGCTAAAATCACAGAATTTGTAGGTTTTTCTGCTCCTATGCTATTATTAACCTCAATAACCTTAATTTCCACTCATTTCCAGTCTATTCTGAACACCTCACACCTCACAATAGTGTTTTTATGTCCAAAAGGTTGCACCGAGGTAGCTGGATGACTATGCTAAGCGACACGAGTGGGCGGCACAAACACGTGACCCATCTAGGAGTGACACTGCAGTGGCAGGCAGGATGGCAGTTAGAAAAACTAGGCCCCAAACTGTACATAATGCAAAGAAAAAAAGAGGTGCAAGATGGAATTGTCCTTGGGCCCTCCCACCCACCCTTATGTTGTATAAACAGGACATGCACACTTTAACAAATGAATCATTTCAGCGCCAGGGTCTGCCACACAACTGTGGCTGAAATGATTGGTTCGTTTGGGCCCCCACAAAACAAGCTGGCAATTAATGTGTCCCTGCACAAACTGGCTCTACGGAGGCAAGATGTCATCCTCATCCTCCTCATCCACCGATTCCTCACCCTCTTCAGTGTGTACATCCTCATCCTCACAAAGTATTAACTCGTCCCCACTTGAATCCACCACCACAGGTCCCTCTGTACCTTCTGGAGGCTGGTCTCCCTGGAAGAGCTGATAATTCATTTTGATGAACATCATCTTCTCCACATTCTGTGGAAGCAACCTCCTACGCCTTTCGCTGACAAGGTTCCCGGCTGCACTAAACACTCTTTCGGAGTACACACTGGAGGGGGGGCAACTCAGGTAAAATAGAGCCAGTTTGTACAGGGGCCTCCAAATTGCCTCTTTTTCCTGCCAGTACAGGTATGGACTGTCTGACATGCCTACTTGGATGCTGTCACCGATGTAATCCTCCACCATTCTGTCAATGGTGACAGTATCATATGCAGTGACAGTAGACATGTCAGAAATTGTTGCCAGGTCCTTCAGTCCGGACCAGATGTCCAAACTTGGTCCTGCCTGCCCTGCATCACCGCCAGCGGGTTGCTTAGGATACCTAAGTTTTTTCCTGGCAGCCCCAGTTGCGGGAGAAAATGAAGAAGGAGCCGTTGACGTGTCACGTTCCGCTTCAGCTGACAGTGTGTTCACCAGCAGGTCTTTGCACCTCTGCAGGCTTGTGTCGGCCGGAAAGAGAGACACCACATAGGCTTTAAACCTAGGATCGAGCACGGTGGCCAAAATGTAGTGGTCTGATTTCAACAGATTGACCACCCTGGAATCCTGGCAAAGCGAATGAAGGGCTTCATCCACAAGTCCCACATGCCGAGCGGAATCGCTCCGTCTTAGCTCCTCCTTCACTTTCTCCAGCTGCTTCTGCAAAAGCCTGATGAGGGGAATGACCTGACTCAAGCTGGCAGTGTCTGAACTGACTTCACGTGTGGCAAGTTCGAAGGGCTGAAGAACCTTGCACAACACGGAAATCATTCTCCACTGCGCTTGAGTCAGGTGCATACCCCCTCCTTTGCCTATGTCATAGGTGGATGTATAGGCTTGTATGGCCTTTTGCTGCTCCTCCATCCTCTGAAGCATATAGAGGGTTGAGTTCCACCGCGTCACAACCTCTTGCTTCAGGTGATGGCGGGGCAGGTTCAAGAGTGTTTGCTGGCGCTCCAGTCTTCGGCACGCAGTCGCTGAATGGCGAAAGTGGCCAGAAATTTTTCGGGCCACCCAAAGCGTCTCCTGCACGCCCCTGTCGCTTTTCAGAAAATTCTGCACCACCAAGTTTATTGTGTGAGCAAAACATGGGACGTGCTGGAATTTGCCCAGATGTAATGCCCGCACAATATTGGTGGCGTTGTCAGATATCACAAATCCCCAGGAGAGTCTAAGTGGGGTAAGCCACTGGGCGATGATTTCCCTCAGTTTCTCTAAGAGGTTGTCGGCGGTGTGCCTCTTACTGAAACCGGTGATACACAGCGTAGCCTGCCTTGTAACGAGCTGGCGTTTCTGAGATGCTGCTACTGGTGACGCTGCTGCTGTTGCTGCGTAAGGTGATACATCTACCCAGTGGGCTGTCACAGTCATATAGTCCTTAGTCTGCCCTGTTCCACTTGTCCACATGTCCGTGGTTAAGTGGACATTGTGTACAACGGCATTTTTCAGGACACTGAGGACACTTTTTCTGACGTTTCTGTACAGTCTCGGTATCGCCTGCCTAGTGAAGTGGAATCTAGACGGGATTTGGAACCGGGGACACACTACCTCCATCAATTGTCTAAATCCCACTGCACTAATGGCGGATACCGGACGCACGTCTAACACCAACATAGCAGTCAAGGCCTCAGTTATACGTTTTGCTTCAGGATGACTGCTGTCGTACTTCATCCTCCTCGCTAAGGACTGTTGGAGGGTCAATTGTTTAGTAAAAGTAGTGGTGTTCCTACTTCCTCTCTGGGATGATGAACGACTCCCAGCAGCAGCAGCAACAGCAGCAGCGGCAGCAGTAGGCGTAGCAATGCAGGATCCTCCGGAGGAATCCCGGATAGGAGAGTCAGTCATGCCAGTGATATGGCCTGCAGGACTACTTCCGATCCTGACTAAGGAGGAAATTGACGAGGAGGGAGTTGACGGTGTGGTTTGCAGGCGCTTGGATACAACAGGACAACGGGATTTAGGTGTCCCTGGACTGCTTACGGTCTGAGCCAAAGTTTCTGAACTTGACAGTAACTTTTTATGAACGCGCTGCAGGTGCCGTATAAGGGAGGATGTTCCTAGGTGGTTGACGTCCCTACCCCTACTTATTTCACCTTTACATATGGTACATATGGCAAGACAGTTGTTGTCTGGATTTGGATAGAAATATTGCCAGACCAAAGAGGTGGAATGTTTGGTCTTCTGCCCAGGCATGACCGTGATGGGCTTTTTCATCCCACGGACAACAACTGTCTCCCCCGGAGCCTGATTTAAACAAACCACATCACCATCAGAATCCTCCTCGCCAACTTCCTCCTCAGCGCCAGCTACACCAGTATCCTCATCCTGTTGTACTTCAACAGTGACATCTTCAATTTGCATATCAGCAAGTGGACTGTGGGTGCTCCTTTCAGCACTTGCAGGGGGCGTGCAAATGGTGGAAAGAGCCACCTCTTCCCGTCCAGTGCTGGGAAGGTCAGGCATCGCAACCACCACCACACTTGGACTCTCTTTGGGGATTTGTGATATCTTCTTAGAAAGCACAGTTCTTCGCTGTGCTTTTGCCAGCTTAACTCTTTTGATTTTTTTAGTGGGAGGAGTGCTTCCATCGTCATGTGAAGCTGAACCACTAGTCATGAACATACTAGGGATCGACCTTAGCCGTTCCTTGCCACTCCGTGTCGTAAATGGCATATTGGCAAGTTTACGTTTCTCTTCAGCTGATTTAAATGTCTTTTTCAAGGTCATTTTCCTGAACTTTGCCATTTGGGATTGTATGTGCCCTCTACTATGACATTGGGCATCGGCCTTGGCAGACGACGTTGATGGCATGTTATCGTCTATGTCATGACTAGTGGCAGCAGCTTCAGCACTAGGAGGAAGTGGTTCTTGATCTTTCTCTATTTTATTTTTATCGGAGAAAGTTTGGTCCTCCATTTATGTTATATCGATTTGATATATACGTGCGGCTAAACACAGAAAATAAATTTTTTTTTGGTTCGGACTGGAGTGTACTTTGTGGGTTACAGCACCCTTTAACGGTCAAGCCAGCCGGCCCTTTACTTATGACACAGGCGCACTCTTGGCACTACTTTGTTGATGCACGTGCGGCTACTGCGCACACAATTCACAAACACAGAAAATAATTTTTTTTTGGTTTGGACTGGAGTGTACTTTGGGGGTTACAGCACCCTTTAACGGTCAAGCCAGCCGGCCCTTTACTTATTACACAGGCGCACGCTTGGCACTACTTTGTTGATGCACGTGCGGCTACTGCGCACACAATTCACAAACACAGAAAATAATTTTTTTTTGGTTTGGACTGGAGTGTACTTTCGGGGGTTACAGCACCCTTTAACGGTCAAGCCAGCCGGCCCTTTACTTATGACACAGGCGCACGCTTGGCACTACTTTGTTGATGCACGTGCGGCTACTGCGCACACAATTCACAAACACAGAAAATAATTTTTTTTTAGGTTTGGACTGGAGTGTACTTTCGGGGGTTACAGCACCCTTAACGGTCAAGCCAGCCGGCCCTTTACTTATGACACAGGCGCACGCTTGGCACTACTTTGTTGATGCACGTGCGGCTACTGCGCACACAATTCACAAACACAGAAAATAATTTTTTTTTTGGTTTGGACTGGAGTGTACTTTCGGGGGTTACAGCACCCTTAACGGTCAAGCCAGCCGGCCCTTTACTTATGACACAGGCGCACGCTTGGCACTACTTTGTTGATGCACGTGCGGCTACTGCGCACACAATTCACAAACACAGAAAATAATTTTTTTTTTGGTTTGGACTGGAGTGTACTTTCGGGAGTTACAGCACCCTTAACGGTCAAGCCAGCCGGCCCTTTACTTATGACACAGGCGCACGCTTGGCACTACTTTGTTGATGCACGTGCGGCTACTGCGCACACAATTCACAAACACAGAAAATAATTTTTTTTTAGGTTTGGACTGGAGTGTACTTTCGGGGGTTACAGCACCCTTAACGGTCAAGCCAGCCGGCCCTTTACTTATGACACAGGCGCACGCTTGGCACTACTTTGTTGATGCACGTGCGGCTACTGCGCACACAATTCACAAACACAGAAAATTATTTTTTTTTTGGTTTGGACTGGAGTGTACTTTCGGGGGTTACAGCACCCTTAACGGTCAAGCCAGCCGGCCCTTTACTTATGACACAGGCGCACGCTTGGCACTACTTTGTTGATGCACGTGCGGCTACTGCGCACACAATTCACAAACACAGAAAATAATTTTTTTTTTGGTTTGGACTGGAGTGTACTTTCGGGAGTTACAGCACCCTTAACGGTCAAGCCAGCCGGCCCTTTACTTATGACACAGGCGCACGCTTGGCACTACTTTGTTGATGCACGTGCGGCTACTGCGCACACAATTCACAAACACAGAAAATAATTTTTTTTTGGTTTGGACTGGAGTGTACTTTCAGGGGTTACAGCACCCTTTAACGGTCAAGCCAGCCGGCCCTTTACTTATAACACAGGCGCACGCTTGGCACTACTTTGTTGATGCACGTGCGGCTACTGCGCACACAATTCACAAACACAGAAAATAATTTTTTTTTGGTTTGGACTGGAGTGTACTTTCGGGGGTTACAGCACCCTTTAACGGTCAAGCCAGCCGGCCCTTTACTTATGACACAGGCGCACTCTTGGCACTACTTTGTTGATGCACGTGCGGCTACTGCGCACACAATTCACAAACACAGAAAATAATTTTTTTTTAGGTTTGGACTGGAGTGTACTTTCGGGGGTTACAGCACCCTTAACGGTCAAGCCAGCCGGCCCTTTACTTATGACACAGGCGCACGCTTGGCACTACTTTGTTGATGCACGTGCGGCTACTGCGCACACAATTCACAAACACAGAAAAAAATTTTTTTTTGGTTTGGACTGGAGTGTACTTTCGGGGGTTACAGCACCCTTTAACGGTCAAGCCAGCCGGCCCTTTACTTATGACACAGGCGCACGCTTGGCACTACTTTGTTGATGCACGTGCGGCTACTGCGCACACAATTCACAAACACAGAAAATAATTTTTTTTTGGTTTGGACTGGAGTGTACTTTCGGGGGTTACAGCACCCTTTAACGGTCAAGCCAGCCGGCCCTTTACTTATGACACAGGCGCACGCTTGGCACTACTTTGTTGATGCACGTGCGGCTACTGCGCACACAATTCACAAACACAGAAAATAATTTTTTTTTAGGTTTGGACTGGAGTGTACTTTCGGGGGTTACAGCACCCTTAACGGTCAAGCCAGCCGGCCCTTTACTTATGACACAGGCGCACGCTTGGCACTACTTTGTTGATGCACGTGCGGCTACTGCGCACACAATTCACAAACACAGAAAATAATTTTTTTTTTGGTTTGGACTGGAGTGTACTTTCGGGGGTTACAGCACCCTTAACGGTCAAGCCAGCCGGCCCTTTACTTATGACACAGGCGCACGCTTGGCACTACTTTGTTGATGCACGTGCGGCTACTGCGCACACAATTCACAAACACAGAAAATATATTATTTTTTTAGCACTTGGGGGGAGCACCCCTGATGGACAGAGCACCCCCTGGACAACACTACAGCACCCCTTTAGGAATGGGACACTGCACAGGACTTTGGAACTGACTGCACAACACAGTCCAGCCAGCCCCTATGGACTTTGAAGTAGTGGACACAGCCCCTATTAACAACAGCAGCACAGCACAACACAGCCAGCCCCTATGGACTTTGAAGTAGTGGACAACAGCAGCACTACACTACACTACACTACACAGCACTAACTCCCACCCTCCCTCTTCACTGTCCACAGCCGAGTGAGAAAATGGCGCCGACGCGGGTACCTTATATAGGATCCAAAACCCGCGAGACTCGGAAGGCGGGATGATGACGTTTTGCCTCGATGTCAGATCCGAGTCAGGCGGGAAAAGTCGAGCCTGACTCGGATCGGACTCGGATCGGGGGGGCTCGGGGGGGTTCGGATTTCAGAAATCCGAACCCGCTCACCCCTAGTATACTGTATAACAGAGCAGCGCTGTATTATCTCCCTGTATACTGTATAACAGAGCAGCGCTGTATTATCTCCCTGTATACTGTATAACAGAGCAGCGCTGAATTATCTCACTGTATACTGTATAACAGAGCAGCGCTGTATTATCTCCCAGTATACTGTATAACAGAGAAGCGCTGTATTATCTCCCTGTATATAACAGAGCAACCCTGTATTATCTCCCTGTATACTGTATAACAGAGCAGCGCTGTATTATCTCCCTGTATACTGTATAACAGAGCAGCGCTGTATTATCTCCCTGTATACTGTATAACAGAGCAGCGCTGTATTATCTCCCTGTATACTGTATAACAGAGCAGCGCTGTATTATCTCCCTGTATACAGTATAACAGAGCAGCGCTGTATTATCTCCCTGTATACTGTATAACAGAGCAGCGCTGTATTATCTCCCTGTATACTGTATAACAGAGCAGTGCTGTATTATCTCCCTGTATACTGTATAACAGAGCAGCGCTGTATTATCTCCCTGTATACTGTATAACAGAGCAGCGCTGTATTATCTCCCTGTATACTGTATAACAGAGCAGCGCTGTATTATCTCCCTGTATACTATATAACAGAGCAGCGCTGTATTATCTCCCTGTATACTGTATAACAGGGCAGCGCTGTATTATCTCCCTGTATACTGTATAACAGAGCAGCGCTGTATTATCTCCCTGTATATAACAGAGCAGCGCTGTATTATCTCCCTGTATACTGTATAACAGAGCAGTGCTGTATTATCTCCCTGTATATAACAGAGCAGCGCTGTATTATCTCCCTGTATACTGTATAACAGAGCAGTGCTGTATTATCTCCCTGTATATAACAGAGTAGCGCTGTATTATCTCCCTGTATACTGTATAACAGGGCAGCGCTGTATTATCTCCCTGTATACTGTATAACAGAGCAGCGCTGTATTATCTCCCTGTATATAACAGAGCAGCGCTGTATTATCTCCCTGTATACTGTATAACAGAGCAGCGCTGTATTATCTCCCTGTATACTGTATAACAGAGCAGCGCTGTATTATCTCCCTGTATACTGTATAACAGAGCAGCGCTGTATTATCTCCCTGTATACTATATAACAGAGCAGCACTGTATTATCTCCCTGTATATAACAGAGCAGCGCTGTATTATCTTCCTGTATACTGTATAGCAGAGCAGCACTGTATTATCTCCCTGTATACTGTATAACAGAGCAGCGCTGTATTATCTCCCTGTATACTGTATAACAGAGCAGCGCTGTATTATCTCCCTGTATACTGTATAACAGAGCAGCACTGTATTATCTCCCTGTATACTGTATAACAGAGCAGCGCTGTATTATCTCTCTGTATACTGTATATAACAGAGCAGCGCTGTATTATCTCTCTGTATACTGTATATAACAGAGCAGCGCTGTATTATCTCCCTGTATATAACAGAGCAGTGCTGTATTATATCCCTGTATACTGTATAACAGAGCAGCGCTGTATTGTATCCCTGTATACTGTATAACAGAGCAGTGCTGTATTATCTCCCTGTATACTGTATAACAGAGCAGCGCTGTATTATCTCCCTGTATACTGTATATAACAGAGCAGCGCTGTATTATCTCCCTGTATACTGTATAACAGAGCAGCCCTGTATTATCTCCCTGTATACTGTATAACAGAGCAGCGTTGTATTATCTCCCTGTATACTGTATAACAGAGCAGCGCTGTGTTATCTCCCTGTATACTGTATAACAGAGCAGCGCTGTATTATCTCCCTGTATATACCAGAGCAGCGCTGTATTATCTCCCTGTATATAACAGAGCAGTGCTGTATTATCTCCCTGTATACTGTATAACAGAGCAGCACTGTATTATCTCCCTGTATACTGTATAACAGAGCCGCCCTGTATTATCTCCCTGTATACTGTATAACAGAGCAGTGCTGTATTATCTCCCTGTATATAACAGAGCAGCCCTGTATTATCTCCCTGTATACTGTATAACAGAGCAGCGCTGTATTATCTCCCTGTATACTGTATAACAGAGCAGCGCTGTATTATCTCCCTGTATACTGTATAATAGAGCAGCGCTGTATTATCTCCCTGTATATAACAGAGCAGCGCTGTATCATCTCCCTGTATACTGTATAACAGAGCAGCGCTGTATTATCTCCCTGTATACTGTATAATAGAGCAGCGCTGTATTATCTCCCTGTATATAACAGAGCAGCCCTGTATTATCTCCCTGTATACTGTATAACAGAGCAGCGCTGTATTATCTCCCAGTATACTGTATAATAGAGCAGCGCTGTATTATCTCCCTGTATATAACAGAGCAGCCCTGTATTATCTCCCTGTATACTGTATAACAGAGCAGCGCTGTATTATCTCCCTGTATACTGTATAACAGAGCAGCACTGTATTATCTCCCTGTATACTGTATAACAGAGCAGCACTGTATTATCTCCCTGTATACTGTATAACAGAGCAGTGCTGTATTATCTCCCTGTATATAACAGAGCAGCGCTGTATTATCTCCCTGCATACTGTATAACAGAGCAGTGCTGTATTATCTCCCTGTATATAACAGAGCAGCCCTGTATTA
This sequence comes from Taudactylus pleione, assembly GCA_031769625.1. Taxonomy (NCBI): domain Eukaryota; kingdom Metazoa; phylum Chordata; class Amphibia; order Anura; family Myobatrachidae; genus Taudactylus; species Taudactylus pleione. Next base: position 20,271 of record JAUIMM010002832.1, read on the forward strand.
TCTCCCTGTATACTGTATAACAGAGCAGCGCTGTATTATCTCCCTGTATACTGTATAACAGAGCAGTGCTGTATTATCTCCCTGTATATAACAGAGCAGCACTGTATTATCTCCCTGTATACTGTATAACAGAGCAGTGCTGTTTTATCTCCCAGTATACTGTATTACAGAGCAGCGCTGTATTATCCTCCTGTATACTGTATAACAGAGCAGCGCTGTATTATCTCCCTGTATACTGTATAACAGAGCAGCGCTGTATTATCTCCCTGTATACTGTATAACAGAGCAGCGCTGTATTATCTCCCTGTATACTGTATAACAGAGCAGCGCTGTATTATCTCCCTGTATACTGTATAACAGAGCAGTGCTGTTTTATCTCCCAGTATACTGTATAACAGAGCAGCGCTGTATTATATCCCTGTACACTGTATAGCAGAGAAGCGCTGTATTATCCCCCTGTATACTGTATAATAGAGCAGCGCTGTATTATCTCCCTGTATATAACAGAGCAGCCCTGTATACTGTATAACAGAGCTGCGCTGTATTATCTCCCTGTATACTGTATAATAGAGCAGTGCTGTTTTATCTCCCTGTATACTGTATAACAGAGCAGCGCTGTATTATCTCCCTGTATACTGTATATAACAGAGCAGCGCTGTATTATCTCCCTGTATATAACAGAGCAGCGCTGTATTATCTCCCTGTATACTGTATAACAGAGCAGCGCTGTATTATCTCCCTGTATACTGTATAACAGAGCAGCGCTGTATTATCTCCCTGTATACTGTATAACAGAGCAGCGCTGTATTATCTCCCTGTATACTGTATAACAGAGCAGTGCTGTATTATCTCCCTGTATACTGTATAACAGAGCAGCGCTGTATTATCTCCCTGTATACTGTATAACAGAGCAGCGCTGTATTATCTCTCTGTATACTGTATATAACAGAGCAGCGCTGTATTATCTCCCTGTATACTGTATATAACAGAGCAGCGCTGTATTATCTCCCTGTATACTGTATAACAGAGCAGCGCTGTATTATCTCCCTGTATACTGTATAACAGAGCAGCGCTGTATTATCTCCCTGTATACTGTATAACAGAGCAGCGCTGTATTATCTCCCTGTATACTGTATAAGAGAGCAGCGCTGTATTATCTCCCTGTATACTGTATAACAGAGCAGCGCTGTATTATCTCCCTGTATACTGTATAACAGAGCAGCGCTGTATTATCTCCCTGTATACTGTATAACAGAGCAGCGCTGTATTATCTCTCTGTATACTGTATATAACAGAGCAGTGCTGTATTATCTCCCTGTATACTGTATATAACAGAGCAGCGCTGTATTATCTCCCTGTATACTGTATAACAGAGCAGCGCTGTATTATCTCCCTGTATACTGTATAATAGAGCAGCGCTGTATTATCTCCCTGTATACTGTATAATAGAGCAGCGCTGTATTATCTCCCTGTATACTGTATAACAGAGCAGTGCTGTTTTATCTCCCTGTATACTGTATAACAGAGGAGCGCTGTTTTATCTCCCTGTATACTGTATAACAGAGCAGTGCTGTATTATCTCCCTGTATACTGTATAACAGAGCAGCGCTGTATTATCTCCCTGTATACTGTATATAACAGAGCAGTGCTGTATTATCTCCCTGTATACTGTATAACAGAGCAGCGCTGTATTATCTCCCTGTATACTGTATAACAGAGCAGCGCTGTATTATCTCCCTGTATAATGTATAACAGAGCAGCGCTGTTTTATCTCTCTGTATACGGTATAACAGAGCAGTGCTGTATTATCTCCCTGTATACTGTATAACAGAGCAGCGCTGTATTATCTCCCTGTATACTGTATAACAGAGCAGCGCTGTATTATCTCCCTGTATACTGTATAACAGAGCAGCGCTGTTTTATCTCTCTGTATACGGTATAACAGAGCAGAGCTGTATTATCTCCCTGTATACTGTATAACAGAGCAGCGCTGTATTATCTCCCTGTATACTGTATAACAGAGCAGCGCTGTATTATCTCCCTGTATACTGTATAACAGAGCAGCGCTGTATTATCTCCCTGTATATAACAGAGCAGCCCTGTATTATCTCCCAGTATACTGTATAACAGAGTAGCATTGTATTATCTCCCTGTATACTGTATAACAGAGCAGCGCTGTATTATCTCCCTGTATACTGTATAACAGAGCAGCGCTGTATTATCTCCCTGTATACTGTATAACAGAGCAGCGCTGTATTATCTCCCTGTATACTGTATAACAGAGCAGCGCTGTATTATCTCCCTGTATACTGTATATAACAGAGCAGTGCTGTATTATCTCCCTGTATACTGTATAACAGAGCAGCGCTGTATTATCTCCCTGTATACTGTATAACAGAGCAGCGCTGTATTATCTCCCTGTATACTGTATAACAGAGCAGCGCTGTATTATCTCCCTGTATATAACAAAGCAGTGCTGTATTATCTCCCTCTATACTGTATAACAGAGCAGTGCTGTATTATCTCCCTGTATACTGTATAACAGAGCAGCGCTGTATTATCTCCCTGTATACTGAATAACAGAGCAGCGCTGTATTATGTCCCTGTATACTGTATAACAGAGCAGTGCTGTATTATCTCCCTGTATATAACAGAGCAGCCCTGTATTATCTCCCTGTATACTGTATAACAGAGCAGCGCTGTATCATCTCCCTGTATACTGTGTATAAGAGCAGCGCTGTATTATCTCCCTGTATACTGTATAACAGAGCAGCGCTGTATTATCTCCCTGTATACTGTATAACAGAGCAGCGCTGTATTATCTCCCTGTATACTGTATAACAGAGCAGCGCTGTATTATCTCCCTGTATACTGTATAACAGAGCAGCGCTGTATTATCTCCCTGTATACTGTATAACAGAGCAGCGCTGTATTATCTCCCTGTATACTGTATAACAGAGCAGCGCTGTATTATCTCCCTGTATACTGTATAAAAGAGCAGCGCTGTATTATCTCCCTGTATACTGTATAACAGAGCAGCGCTGTATTATCTCCCTGTATACTGTATAACAGAGCAGCGCTGTATTATCTCCCTGTATACTGTATAACAGAGCAGCGCTGTATTATCTCCCTGTATACTGTATAACAGAGCAGCGCTGTATTATCTCCCTGTATACTGTATAACAGAGCAGCGCTGTATTATCTCACTGTATACTGTATAACAGAGCAGCGATGTATTATCTCCCTGTATACTGTATAACAGAGCAGCGCTGTATTATCTCCCTGTATACTGTATATAACAGAGCAGCCCTGTATTATCTCCCTGTATACTGTATAACAGAGCAGCGCTGTATTATCTCCCTGTATACTGTATAACAGAGCAGCGCTTTATTATCTCCCTGTATACTGTATAACAGAGCAGTGCTGTATTATCTCCCTGTATACTGTATAACAGAGCAGCGCTGTATTATCTCCCTGTATACTGTATAACAGAGCAGCGCTGTATTATCCCCCTGTATACTGTATAACTGAGCAGCGCTGTATTATCTCCCTGTATACTGTATAACAGAGCAGTGCTGTATTATCTCCCTGTATACTGTATAACAGAGCAGCGCTGTATTATCTCCCTGTACACTGTATAACAGAGCAGCGCTGTATTATCTCCCTCTATACTGTATAACAGAGCAGCGCTGTATTATCTCCCTGTATATAACAGAGCAGCGCTGTATTATCTCCCTGTATACTGTATAATAGAGCAGCGCTGTATTATCTCCCTGTATACTGTATATAACAGTGCAGCCCTGTATTATCTCCCTGTATACTGTATAACAGAGCAGCGCTGTATCATCTCCCTGTATACTGTGTATAAGAGCAGCGCTGTATTATCTCCCTGTATACTGTATAACAGAGCAGCGCTGTATTATCTCCCTGTATACTGTATAACAGAGCAGCGCTGTATTATCTCCCTGTATACTGTATAACAGAGCAGCGCTGTATTATCTCCCTGTATACTGTATAACAGAGCAGCGCTGTATTATCTCCCTGTATACTGTATAACAGAGCAGCGCTGTATTATCTCCCTGTATACTGTATAACAGAGCAGCGCTGTATTATCTCCCTGTATACTGTATAAAAGAGCAGCGCTGTATTATCTCCCTGTATACTGTATAACAGAGCAGCGCTGTATTATCTCCCTGTATACTGTATAACAGAGCAGCGCTGTATTATCTCCCTGTATACTGTATAACAGAGCAGCGCTGTATTATCTCCCTGTATACTGTATAACAGAGCAGCGCTGTATTATCTCCCTGTATACTGTATAACAGAGCAGCGCTGTATTATCTCACTGTATACTGTATAACAGAGCAGCGATGTATTATCTCCCTGTATACTGTATAACAGAGCAGCGCTGTATTATCTCCCTGTATACTGTATATAACAGAGCAGCCCTGTATTATCTCCCTGTATACTGTATAACAGAGCAGCGCTGTATTATCTCCCTGTATACTGTATAACAGAGCAGCGCTTTATTATCTCCCTGTATACTGTATAACAGAGCAGTGCTGTATTATCTCCCTGTATACTGTATAACAGAGCAGCGCTGTATTATCTCCCTGTATACTGTATAACAGAGCAGCGCTGTATTATCCCCCTGTATACTGTATAACTGAGCAGCGCTGTATTATCTCCCTGTATACTGTATAACAGAGCAGTGCTGTATTATCTCCCTGTATACTGTATAACAGAGCAGCGCTGTATTATCTCCCTGTACACTGTATAACAGAGCAGCGCTGTATTATCTCCCTCTATACTGTATAACAGAGCAGCGCTGTATTATCTCCCTGTATATAACAGAGCAGCGCTGTATTATCTCCCTGTATACTGTATAATAGAGCAGCGCTGTATTATCTCCCTGTATACTGTATATAACAGTGCAGCCCTGTATTATCTCCCTGTATACTGTATAACAGAACAGCGCTGTATTATCGCCCTGTATACTGTATAACAGAGCAGCGCTGTATTATCTCCCTGTATACTGTATAACAGAGCAGTGCTGTATTATCTCCCTGTATACTGTATAACAGAGCAGCGCTGTATTATCTCCCTGTATACTGTATAACAGAGCAGCGCTGTATTATCTCCCTGTATACTGTATAACAGAGCAGTGCTGTATTATCTCCCTGTATACTGTATAACAGAGCAGCACTGTATTATCTCCCTGTATACTGTATAACAGAGCAGCGCTGTATTATCTCCCTGTATACTGTATAACAGAGCAGCGCTGTATTATCTCCCTGTATACTGTATAACAGAGCAGCGCTGTATTATCTCCCTGTATACTGTATAACAGAGCAGCGCTGTATTATCTCCCTGTATACTGTATAACAGAGCAGCGCTGTATTATCTCCCTGTATACTGTATAACAGAGCAGCGCTGTATTATCTCCCTGTATACTGTATAACAGAGCAGCACTGTATTATCTCCCTGTATACTGTATAACAGAGCAGCGCTGTATTATCTCCCTGTATACTGTATAACAGAGCAGCGCTGTATTATCTCCCTTTATACTGTATAACAGAGCAGCGCTGTATTATCTCCCAGTATACTGTATATAACAAAGCAGCGCTGTATTATCTCCCTGTATACTGTATAACAGAGCAGCGCTGTATTATCTCCCTGTATACTGTATAACAGAGCAGCGCTGTATTATCTCCCTGTATACTGTATAACAGAGCAGCGCTGTATTATCTCCCTGTATACTGTATAACAGGGCAGCGCAGTATTAACTCCCTGTATATAACAGAGCAGCGCTGTATTATCTCCCTGTATACTGTATAACAGAGCAGCGCTGTATTATCTCCCTGTATATTACAGAGCAGCGCTGTATTATCTCCCTGTATACTGTATAACAGAGCAGCGCTGTATTATCTCCCAGTATACTGTATAACAGAGCAGCGCTGTATTATCTCCCTGTATACTGTATAACAGAGCAGCGCTGTATTATCTCCCTGTATACTGTATATAACAGAGCAGCGCTGTATTATCTCCCTGTATACTGTATAACAGAGCAGCGCTGTATTATCTCCCTGTATACTGTATAACAGAGCAGCGCTGTATTATCTCCCTGTATACTGTATAATAGAGCAGTGCTGTTTTATCTCCCTGTATACTGTATAACAGAGCAGCGCTGTATTATCTCCCTGTATACTGTATAACAGAGCAGCGCTGTATTATCTCCCTGTATACTGTATAACAGAGCAGCGCTGTATTATCTCCCTGTATATAACAGAGCAGCGCTGTATTATCTCCCTGTATATAACAGAGCAGCGCTGTATTATCTCCCTGTATACTGTATAACAGAGCAGCGCTGTATTATCTCCCTGTATACTGTATAACAGAGCAGCGTTGTATTATCTCCCTGTATATAACAGAGCAGCGCTGTATTATCTCCCTGTATACTGTATAACAGAGCAGCGCTGTATTATCTCCCTGTATATAACAGAGCAGCGCTGTATTATCTCCGTGTATACTGTATAACAGAGCAGCGCTGTATTATGTCCCTGTATACTGTATAAGAGAGCAGCGCTGTATTATCTCCCTGTATACTGTATAACAGATCAGCGCTGTATTATCTCCCTATATATAACAGAGCAGCGCTGTATTATCTCCCTGTATACTGTATAACAGAACAGCGCTGTATTATCGCCCTGTATACTGTATAACAGAGCAGCACTGTATTATCTCCCTGTATACTGTATAACAGAGCAGCGCTGTATTATCTCCCTGTATACTGTATAACAGAGCAGCGCTGTATTATCTCCCTGTATACTGTATAACAGAGCAGCGCTGTATTATCTCCCTGTATACTGTATAACAGATCAGCGCTGTATTATCTCCCTATATATAACAGAGCAGCGCTGTATTATCTCCCTGTATACTGTATAACAGAACAGCGCTGTATTATCGCCCTGTATACTGTATAACAGAGCAGCGCTGTATTATCTCCCTGTATACTGTATAACAGAGCAGCGCTGTATTATCTCCCTGTATACTGTATAACAGAGCAGCGCTGTATTATCTCCATGTATACTGTATAACAGAGCAGCGCTGTATTATCTCCCTGTATACTGTATAACAGAGCAGCGCTGTATTATCTCCCTGTATACTGTATAACAGAGCAGCGCTGTATTATCTCCCTGTATTATGTATATAACAGAGCAGTGCTGTATTATCTCCCTGTATACTGTATAACAGAGCAGCGCTGTATTATCTCCCTGTATACTGTATAACAGAGCAGCGCTGTATTATCTCTCTGTATATAACAGAACAGCGCTGTAATATCTCCCTGTATACTGTATAACAGAGCAGCGCTGTATTATCTCCCTGTATTTAACAGAGCAGCGCTGTATTATCTCCCTGTATACTGTATAACAGAGCAGTGCTGTATTATCTCCCTGTATACTGTATAACAGAGCAGCGCTGTCTTATCTCCCTGTATATAATAGAGCAGCGCTGTTTATCTCCCTGTATACTGTATAACAGAGCAGCGCTGTATTATCTCCCTGTATACTGTATAACAGAGCAGCACTGTATTATCTCCCTGTATACTGTATATAACAGAGTAGCGCTGTATTATCTCCCTGTATACTGTATAACAGAGCAGCGCTGTATAATCTCCCTGTATACTGTATAACAGAGCAGCAGTGTATTATCTCCCTGTATACTGTATAACAGAGCAGCGCTGTATTATCTCCCTGTATACTGTATAACAGAGCAGCGCTGTATTATCTCCCTGTATATAACAGAGCAGCGCTGTATTATCTCCCTGTATACTGTATAACAGAGCAGCGCTGTATTATCTCCCTGTATACTGTATAACAGAGCAGCGCTGTATTATCTCCCTGTATACTGTATAACAGAGCAGCGCTGTATTATCTCCCTGTATACTGTATAACAGAGCAGCGCTGTATTATCTCCCTGTATACTGTATAACAGAGCAGCGCTGTATTATCTCCCTGTATACTGTATAACAGAGCAGCGCTGTATTATCTCCCTGTATACTGTATAACAGAGCAGCTCTGTATTATCTCCCTGTATACTGTATAACATAGCAGCGCTGTATTATCTCCCTGTATACTGTATAATAGAGCAGCGCTGTATTATCTCCCTGTATACAGTATAACAGAGCAGCGCTGTATTATCTCCCTGTATACTGTATAACAGAGCAGCGCTGTATTATCTCCCTGTATACTGTATAACAGAGCAGCGCTGTATTATCTCCCTGTATACTGTATAACAGAGCAGCGCTGTATTATATCCCTGTATACTGTATAACAGAGCAGCGCTGTATTATCTCCCTGTATACTGTATAACAGAGCAGCGCTGTATTATCTCCCTGTATACTGTATAACAGAGCAGCGCTGTATTATCTCCCTGTATACTGTATAACAGAGCAGCGCTGTATTATCTCCCTGTATACTGTATAACAGAGCAGCGCTGTATTATCTCCCTGTATACTGTATAACAGAGCAGCGCTGTATTATCTCCCTGTATACTGTATAACAGAGCAGTGCTGTATTAGCTCCCTGTATACTGTATAACAGAGCAGCGCTGTATTAGCTCCCTGTATACTGTATAACAGAGCAGCGCTGTATTATCTCCCTGTATACTGTATAACAGAGCAGCGCTGTATTATCTCCCTGTATACTGTATAACAGAGCAGCGCTGTATTATCTCCCTGTATACTGTATAACAGAGGAGCGCTGTATTATCTCCCAGTATACTGTATAACAGAGCAGCACTGTATTATCTCCCTGTATACTGTATAACAGAGCAGCGCTGTATTATCTCCCTGTATATAACAGAGGAGCGCTGTATTATCTCCCTGTATTCTGTATAACAGAGCAGTGCTGTATTATCTCCCTGTATACTGTATAACAGAGCAGCGCTGTATTATCTCCCTGTATACTGTATAACAGAGCAGCGCTGTATTATCTCCCTGTATACTGTATAACAGAGCAGTGCTGTATTATCTCCCTGTATACTGTATAACAGAGCAACGCTGCATTATCTCCCTGTATACTGTATAACAGAGCAGCACTGTATTATCTCCCTCTATACTGTATAACAGAGCAGCGCTGTATTATCTCCCTGTATACTGTATAACAGAGCAGTGCTGTATTATCTCCCTGTATACTGTATAACAGAGCAGCGCTGTATTATCTCCCTGTATACTGTATAACAGAGCAGCGCTGCATTATCTCCCTGTATACTGTATAACAGAGCAGCGCTGTATTATCTCCCTGTATACTGTATAACAGAGCAGTGCTGTATTATCTCCCTGTATACTGTATAACAGAGCAGCGCTGTATTATCTCCCGGTATACTGTATAACAGCGCAGCGCTGTATTATCTCCCTGTATACTGTATAACAGAGCAGCGCTGTATTATCTCCCTGTATACTGTATAACAGAGCAGCGCTGTATTATCTCCCTGTATACTGTATAACAGAGCAGTGCTGTATTATCTCCCTGTATATAACAGAGCAGCGCTGTATTATTTCCCTGTATACTGTATAACAGAGCAGCGCTGTATTATCATCCTGTATATAACTAGGGATGTGCGCCGGACCATTTTTTCCGGATTTGGATTTGGTTCTAATTCGTCGTCCGGCTTTGGATTTGGATTTGGATTTGCCAAACTGCGGTGACTGGCTTTGGATTTGGATTTGGATTTGGATTTGGATTTTTTTACAAAAATTGACAAAAAAAGCTAAAATCACATAAATTGGTCTTTTTTTTCTTCCTAGAGTATTATTAACCTCAATAACATTAATTTCCAGTCAATTTAGACCATATCACAGCTTATAATATTGTTTTCAACATTATTGGCCAAAGGTTGCAGTGAGCTGACTGGTTACTAAGCGACAAAGCAGCGGCTCAACGACACCACAGTATAAAGCACATCTATGACACATTGCCACACAGCAGTGGCAGAAATGAAAAGTAGTGCACCCACCCAGTGGGGTACGGCCAGCAGAGTCACAGTACTTGTTTACAAAGTGGGCTACGGCCCTAGGAGTCACAGTGCACAATCTTATTAGCATTACACCGCACATAGGGCCTGATTCACATTACACCATAAAGTAGTGTCTCTTATTTATGTTACGACACACAGTAGTGCCCCTTTTACACAATGCCCACAGTAGTGACCCTTTTACACAATGCCCACAGTAGCGGTGTCCCTTACACAATGTCCCCCAGCAGTGGTGCCCCCTATGCAGTCCCCTTAGTAGTACGGTCCACTATGCAGTGCCCCCAGTTGAATGCTCCCCAGTAGTATGCCCCCCATTAGCAGGCCCCCCCAGTAGTATGTCCCCCATTAGCAGGCCCCCCCAGTAGTATGCCCCCCATTAGCATGCCACCCAGTAGTATGCCCCCCCAGTAGTATGGCTCCCCCAGTAGTAGGCTGCCCCAGTAGCAGGCCCCCCCAGTAGTAGGCTGCTCCAGTAGTAGCCCCCCCTGTAGTATGGGCCCCCCCTGTAGTATGGCCCCCCCTGTAGTAGGCCCCCCCAGTAGTATGGCCCCCCCAGTAGCAGACCCCCCCCCAGTAGTATAGCCCCCCCCAGTAGCAGGCCCCTCTGTAGTATGGCCCCCCCAGTAGTATTGCCTCCCCCAGTAGCAGACCCCCCCCCAGTAGTGCAGACCCCCCCCCCAGTAGTATAGCCCCCCCAGTAGCAGGCCCCTCTGTAGTATGGCCCCCCCAGTAGTATAGCCCCCCACCAGTAGCAGACCCCCCCAGTAGTGCAGACCCCCCCCCCCAGTAGCGCCCCCGGACCTTTGACAAGTAAAAAAATAAAAAAAATAAAACTTACCTGTATCCCCGCTCCCGCGCCGTCCGCTCTGTCACACGCTGAGGAGGGAGCCGGAAGACGGAGCTCATGTGTGAGCTCCAGCCGGCTCCCTCCGTGCAGCAGCCAATGAGAGTCTGTGTGACTCTCATTGGCTGCTGTAACAAACACACAGCTGCCGCTGGCGGCTGTGTGTCTGTGTCTGTGTAGGGCAGAGCGCTATCACTGCGCTCTGCCCTACACGCGAGGAGACCTGATGTCGGATTCTCTAGTGAGAATCCGACATCAGGCGGCCGCCGTTCGGCCCCGAACGGGGATCCGAGTCAGGCGGTGAACACCCGAACAGGGTTCGGGTGGACTCGGATCCCCAATGTTCGGAGCGGTTCGGATTCCACAGAATCCGAACCGCTCATCTCTATATATAACAGAGCAGTGCTGTATTATCTCCCTGTATACTGTATAACAGAGCAGCGCTTTATTATCTCCCTGTATACTGTATAACAGAGCAGTGCTGTATTATCTCCCTGTATACTGTATAACAGAGCAGCGCTGTATTATCTCCCTGTATATAACAGAGCAGCGCTGTATTATCTCCCTGTATATAACAGAGCAGCGCTGTATCATCTCCCTGTATACTGTGTAACAGAGCAGCGCTGTATTATCTCCCTGTATACTGTATAACAGAGCAGCGCTGTATTATCTCCCTGTATACTGTATAACAGAGCAGCGCTGTATTATCTCCCTGTATACTGTATAACAGAGCAGCGCTGTATTATCTCCCTGTATACTGTATATGACAGAGCAGCGCTGTATTATCTCCCTGTATACTGTATAACAGAGCAGCGCTGTATTATCTCCCAGTATACTGTATAACAGAGCAGCGCTGTATTATCTCCCAGTATACTGTATAACAGAGCAGCGCTGTATTATCTCCCTGTATATAACAGAGCAGCGCTGTATTATCTCCCTGTATACTGTATATAACAGAGCAGTGCTGTATTATCTCCCTGTATACTGTATATAACAGAGCAGCCCTGTATTATCTCCCTGTATACTGTATAACAGAGCAGCGCTGTATTATCTCCCTGTATACTGTATAACAGAGCAGCGCTGTATTATCTCCCTGTATACTGTATAACAGAGCAGCCCTGTATTATCTCCCTGTATACTGTATAACAGAGCAGCGCTGTATTATCTCCCTGTATACTGTATAACAGAGCAGCGCTGTATTATCTCCCTGTATACTGTATATAACAGAGCAGCGCTGTATTATCTCCCTGTATACTGTATAACAGAGCAGCGCTGTATTATCTCCGTGTATACTGTATAACAGAGCAGCGCTGTATTATCTCCCTGTATACTGTATAACAGAGCAGCGCTGTATTATCTCCCTGTATACTGTATAACAGAGCAGCGCTGTATTATCTCCCTGTATACTGTATAACAGAGCAGCGCTGTATTATCTCCCTGTATACTGTATAACAGAGGAGCGCTGTATTATCTCCCTGTATACTGTATAACAGAGCAGCGCTGTATTATCTCCCTGTATACTGTATAACAGAGCAGCGCTGTATTATCTCCCTGTATACTGTATAACAGAGCAGCGCTGTATTATCTCCCTGTATACTGTATATAACAGAGCAGCGCTGTATTATCTCCCTGTATACTGTATATAACAGAGCAGCGCTGTATTATCTCCCTGTATACTGTATAACAGAGCAGCGCTGTATTATCTCCCTGTATATAACAGAGCAGCTCTGTATTATCTCCCTGTATATAACAGAGCAGTGCTGTATTATCTCCCTGTATACTGTATAACAGAGCAGCGCTGTATTATCTCCCTCTATACTGTATAACAGAGCAGCGCTGTATTATCTCCCTGTATACTGTATAACAGAGCAGCGCTGTATTATCTCCCTGTATACTGTATAACAGAGGAGCGCTGTATTATCTCCCTGTATACTGTATAACAGAGCAGCCCTGTATTATCTTCCTGTGTATAACAGAGCAGCGCTGTATTATCTCCCTGTATACTGTATAACAGAGCAGCGCTGTATTATCTCCCTGTATACTGTATAACAGAGCAGCGCTGTATTATCTCCCTGTATACTGTATAACAGAGCAGCGCTGTATTATCTCCCTGTATACTGTATAACAGAGCAGCGCTGTATTATCTCCCTGTATACTGTATATAACAGAGCAGCGCTGTATTATCTCCCTGTATACTGTATATAACAGAGCAGCGCTGTATTATCTCCCTGTATACTGTATAACAGAGCAGCGCTGTATTATCTCCCTGTATATAACAGAGCAGCTCTGTATTATCTCCCTGTATATAACAGAGCAGTGCTGTATTATCTCCCTGTATACTGTATAACAGAGCAGCGCTGTATTATCTCCCTCTATACTGTATAACAGAGCAGCGCTGTATTATCTCCCTGTATATAACAGAGCAGTGCTGTATTATCTCCCTGTATACTGTATAACAGAGCAGCGCTGTATTATCTCCCTGTATACTGTATAACAGAGCAGCGCTGTATTATCTCCCTGTATACTGTATATAACAGAGCAGCGCTGTATTATCTCCCTGTATATAACAGAGCAGTGCTGTATTATTTCCCTGTATACTGTATAACAGAGCAGCGCTGTATTATCTCCCTGTATACTGTATAACAGAGCAGCGCTTTATTATCTCCCTGTATACTGTATAACAGAGCAGCCCTGTATTATCTTCCTGTGTATAACAGAGCAGCGCTGTATTATCTCCCTGTATACTGTATATAACAGAGCAGCGCTGTATTATCTCCCTGTATACTGTATATAACAGAGCTGCGCTTTATTATCTCCCTGTATACTGTATAACAGAGCAGCGCTGTATTATCTCCCTGTATATAACAGAGCAGCGCTGTATAATCTCCCTGTATATAACAGAGCAGCGCTGTATTATCTCCCTGTATACTGTATAACAGAGCAGCACTGTATTATCTCCCTGTATATAACAGAGCAGTGCTGTATTATCTCCCTGTATACTATATAACAGAGCAGCGCTGTATTATCTCCCTGTATACTGTATAACAGAGCAGCGCTGTATTATCTCCCTGTATACTGTATAACAGAGCAGCGCTGTATTATCTCCCTGTATATAACAGAGCAGCGCTGTATTATCTCCCTGTATATAACAGAGCAGCGCTGTATTATCTCCCTGTATACTGTATAACAGAGCAGCGCTGTATTATCTCCCTGTATACTGTATAACAGAGCAGTGCTGTATTATCTCCCTGTATATAACAGAGCAGCGCTGTATTATCTCCCTGTATACTGTATAACAGAGCAGCGCTGTATTATCTCCCTGTATACTGTATAACAGAGCAGCGCTGTATTATCTCCCTGTATACTGTATAACAGAGCAGCGCTGTATTATCTCCCTGTATACTGTATAACAGAGCAGCGCTGTATTATCTCCCTGTATACTGTATAACAGAGCAGCGCTGTATTATCTCCCTGTATATAACAGAGCAGCGCTGTATTATCTCCCTGTATACTGTATAACAGAGCAGCGCTGTATTATCTCCATGTATACTGTATAACAGAGCAGCGCTGTATTATCTCCCTGTATACTGTATAACAGAGCAGCGCTGTATTATCTCCCTGTATACTGTATATAACAGAGCAGCGCTGTATTATCTCCCTGTATACTGTATATAACAGAGCAGCGCTGTATTATCTCCCTGTATACTGTATAACAGAGCAGCGCTGTATTATCTCCCTGTATACTGTATAACAGAGCAGCGCTGTATTATCTCCCTGTATATAACAGAGCAGCGCTGTATTATCTCCCTGTATACTGTATAACAGAGCAGCACTGTATTATCTCCCTGTATATAACAGAGCAGCGCTGTATTATCTCCCTGTATACTCTATAACAGAGCAGCGCTTTATTATCTCCCTGTATACTGTATAACAGAGCAGCGCTGTATTATCTCCCTGTATACTGTATAACAGAGCAGCGCTGTTTTATCTCCCTGTATACTGTATAACAGAGCAGCGCTGTATTATCTCCCTGTATATAACAGAGCAGCGCTGTATTATTTCCCTGTATACTGTATAACAGAGGAGCACTGTATTATCTCCCTGTATATAACAGCAGCGCTGTATTATCTCCCTGTATACTGTATAACAGAGCAGCGCTGTATTATCTCCCTGTATACTGTATAACAGAGCAGCGCTGTATTATCTCCCTGTATACTGTATAACAGAGCAGCGCTGTATTATCTCCCTGTATACTGTATAACAGAGCAGCGCTGTATTATCTCCCTGTATACTGTACAACAGAGCAGCGCTGTATTATCTCCCTGTATACTGTATAACAGAGCAGCGCTGTATTATCTCCCTGTATACTGTATAACAGAGCAGCGCTGTATTATCTCCCTGTATACTGTATAACAGAGCAGCGCTGTATTATCTCCCTGTATTCTGTATAACAGAGCAGCGCTGTATTATCTCCCTGTATATAACAGAGCAGCGCTGTATTATCTCCCTGTATACTGTATAACAGAGCAGCGCTGTATTATCTCCCTGTATACTGTATAACAGAGCAGCGCTGTATTATCTCCCTGTATACTGTATATAACAGAGCAGTGCTGTATTATCTCCCTGTATACTGTATAACAGAGCAGCGCTGTATTATCTCCCTGTATACTGTATAACAGAGCAGCGCTGTATTATCTCCCTGTATACTGTATAACAGAGCAGCGCTGTATTATCTCCCTGTATACTGTATAACAGAGCAGCGCTGTATTATCTCCCTGTATACTGTATAACAGAGCAGCGCTGTATTATCTCCCTGTATACTGTATAACAGAGCAGCGCTGTATTATCTCCCTGTATACTGTATAACAGAGCAGCGCTGTATTATCTCCCTGTATACTGTATAACAGAGGAGCGCTGTATTATCTCCCTGTATACTGTATAACAGAGCAGCCCTGTATTATCTTCCTGTGTATAACAGAGCAGCGCTGTATTATCTCCCTGTATACTGTATAACAGAGCAGCGCTGTATTATCTCCCTGTATACTGTATAACAGAGCAGCGCTGTATTATCTCCCTGTATACTGTATAACAGAGCAGCGCTGTATTATCTCCCTGTATACTGTATAACAGAGCAGCGCTGTATTATCTCCCTGTATACTGTATATAACAGAGCAGCGCTGTATTATCTCCCTGTATACTGTATATAACAGAGCAGCGCTGTATTATCTCCCTGTATACTGTATAACAGAGCAGCGCTGTATTATCTCCCTGTATATAACAGAGCAGCTCTGTATTATCTCCCTGTATATAACAGAGCAGTGCTGTATTATCTCCCTGTATACTGTATAACAGAGCAGCGCTGTATTATCTCCCTCTATACTGTATAACAGAGCAGCGCTGTATTATCTCCCTGTATATAACAGAGCAGTGCTGTATTATCTCCCTGTATACTGTATAACAGAGCAGCACTGTATTATCTCCCTGTATACTGTATAACAGAGCAGCGCTGTATTATCTCCCTGTATACTGTATAACAGAGCAGCGCTGTATTATCTCCCTGTATACTGTATAACAGAGCAGCGCTGTATTATCTCCCTGTATACTGTATAACAGAGGAGCGCTGTATTATCTCCCTGTATACTGTATAACAGAGCAGCGCTGTATTATCTCCCTGTATACTGTATAACAGAGCAGCGCTGTATTATCTCCCTGTATACTGTATAACAGAGCAGCGCTGTATTATCTCCCTGTATACTGTATATAACAGAGCAGCGCTGTATTATCTCCCTGTATACTGTATATAACAGAGCAGCGCTGTATTATCTCCCTGTATACTGTATAACAGAGCAGCGCTGTATTATCTCCCTGTATATAACAGAGCAGCTCTGTATTATCTCCCTGTATATAACAGAGCAGTGCTGTATTATCTCCCTGTATACTGTATAACAGAGCAGCGCTGTATTATCTCCCTGTATACTGTATAACAGAGCAGCGCTGTATTATCTCCCTCTATACTGTATAACAGAGCAGCGCTGTATTATCTCCCTGTATATAACAGAGCAGTGCTGTATTATCTCCCTGTATATAACAGAGCAGCACATTATTATTTTCCTGTGTATAACAGCGCTGTATTGACTTCGGAATGCCGGTGATGATGGATGTCTTTACAATACTGTACATACTTCTATCCCCCATGTATACAGCTGTACGGTATTAGGGGGATAAAGTGCTGATGAGAGACTATGGGGTCTAGTTACTAAGCAGTGTTAGGAGACAGAGGCCCTGATTCAGAGCCGGATGCACTGACAGAGCGCTCGCTCTGAATCAGGGCCGTCCTTCCTACCTTTTGGAGCGGCCTCCTGGCTGCTCGCATAGCTGTGGGTGACCACCCACAGCTATAGCGAGCGGCCAAAATGATGGTCGCGATGGTCAAGACCATCGTGACCACTGGGCTTGCGACGAGAACCTGTAGTAGGGTCTCGCTGCCGCAAGCCCAGGAGTGCTTTTGGCCTCCCCTCTGTAACACGGCTGGTAACACGGCTGGTAACACGGCAGGTACATGGCTGGTAACACGGCTGGTACATGGTTGGTAACACGGCTAGTACATGGCTGGTAACATGGCTGGTACATGGTTGGTAACACGGCTAGTACATGGCTGGTAACATGGCTGGTAACACGGCTGGTAACACGGCTGGTACATGGCTGGTAACACGGCAGGTACATGGTTGGTAACATGGCTAGTACATGGCTGGTAACACGGCTGGTTCATGGCTGGTAACACAGCTGGCTACTTGGCGCTGCTGGCACACAGTAAATAAAGTGAGTGCAGCAGGGAATGCGCTAATATAACGTACATATCAGCACGCCCGCACTCTCAGGGACATAGACCACAGTAATCGTCTTTGGCAGTGTAAGTGTTAATTTTGAGTGACCTCTTGGGTCAGTACCAAGTCCTGGCACAGTTCATCGGAGAAGGGTGTAATGTTACCTGACCTGGAATAAAGAGCTATAATTACTAGTACATTGCCCCTAATTACGCTCCTGTAATTGGCAGCAGGTCACGATGGGAGAGGGCGATAGTGGTGACTTCTCATGCAAAGCTCTGCACATTACCATCCACTCAATGGCCGCTGTAACCCAACTCCGCGTGCGGAGGGAGCAGAGCTGTCCTGTACTTAGCATATGCTCATTGCCAACAATGGGGAGACCTGACAGAATCTGACTACATCCAAATGATATCCCTCCGAAAGGTCACACAAATGCCAGTCTGTTCCTAAAGAGCACAGGGCGGCACTCTCAGGGTTTAGCATGAGAGATCTGGACGGAATCAGCTGTCATTCTGCTCTTTCATAATGTTCCAGTCTGGCATCCCTGCGCACTTAACTCTTACAGCACTAGGGATTAGTACAGCCAGCCATACACACAGCTCCATACAGCGGCCTCCAGCTCTCTCCCCACACACACAGCTCCATACAGCGGCCTCCAGCTCACTCCCCACACACACAGCTCCATACACGGGCCTCCTGCTCTCTCCCCACAGACACAGCTTCATACACGGGCCTCCTGCTCTCTCCCCACACACACAGCTCCATACAGCGGCCTCCAGCTCTCTCCCCACACACACAGCTCCATACAGCGGCCTCCAGCTCACTCCCCACACACACAGCTCCATACAGGGGCCTCCTGCTCTCTCCACACACACACAGCTCAATACAGGGGCCTCCTGTTCTCTCCCGACATACACAGCTCCACTCAGGGGCATCCTACTCTCTCCCCACACACACAGCTCCATACAGGGGCCTCCTACTCCAGTACATATCTGGCAGCCACTCTCCCCACACACACAGCTCCATACAGGGGCCTCCTGCTCCAGGACATACCTGGTGGCCTCTCTCCCCACACACACAGCTCCATACAGCGGCCTCCTGCTCCAGGACATTCCTGGCGGCCTCTCTCCCCACACACACAGCTCCATACAGGGGCCTCCTGCTCCAGGACATACCTGGCAACCTTTCATCCACTCACACACAGCTCCATACAGGGGCCTCCTGCTCCAGTACATACCTGGCGGCCTCTCTCCTCACACACACAGCTCTATAATGGGGCATCCTGCTCTCTCCCCACACACACAGCTCCATACAGGGGCCTCCTGTTCTCTCTCCACACACACAGCTCCATACAGGGGCCTCCTGCTCTCTCCTCACACACACAGCTCAATACAGGAGCCTCCTGCTTTCTCCCCACACACAGCTCCATACAGCAGCCTCCTGCTCTCTCCCCACACACACAGCTCCACACAGGGGCCTCATGCTCTCTCCCCAAACACACAGCTCCATACATGGGCCTCCTGCTCTCTCCCCACACACACACAGCTCCATACAGGGGCCTACTGCTCTCTCCACACAAACACAGCTCCATACAGGGGCCTCCTGCTCTCTCCCCACACACACAGCTCAATACAGGGGCCTCCAGCTTCAGGACATACCTGGCGGCCTCTCTCCCCACACACACAGCTCCATACAGGGGCCTACTGTTCTCTCCCCACATACACAGCTCCACTCAGGGGCATCCTACTCTCTCCCCACACACACAGCTCCATACAGGGGCCTCCTACTCCAGTACATATCTGGCAGCCTCTCTCCCCACACACACAGCTCCATACAGGGGCCTCCTGCTCCAGGACATACCTGGTGGCCTTTCTCCCCACACACACAGCTCCATACAGGGGCCTCCTGCTCCAGGACATACCTGGCAACCTCTCATCCACTCACACAGCTCCATACAGGGGCCTCCTGCTCCAGTACATACCTGGCGGCCTCTCTCCTCAAACACAGCTCTATAATGGGGCATCCTGCTCTCTCCCCACACACACAGCTCCATACAGGGGCCTCCTGTTCTCTCTCCACACACACAGCTCCATACAGGGGCCTCCTGCTCTCTCCTCACACACAGCTCCATACAGGGGCCTCCTGCTCGAGTACATACATGGCAGCCTCTCTCCCCACACACACAGCTCCATACAGGGGCCTCCTGCTCTCTCCCCACACACACAGCTCCATACAGGGGCCTCCTGCTCTCTCCCCAAACACACAGCTCCATACACGGGCCTCCTGCTCTCTCCCCACACACACAGCTCCATACAGGGGCCTCCTGCTCTCTCCCCACACACACAGCTCAATACAGGGGCCTCCAGCTCCAGGACATACCTGGCGGCCTCTCTCCCCACCCACTCAGCTCCATACAGGGGCCTCCTGTTCTCTCCCCACATACACAGCTCCACTCAGGGGCATCCTACTCTCTCCCCACACACACAGCTCCATACAGGGGCCTCCTACTCCAGTACATATCTGGCAGCCTCTCTCCCCACACACATAGCTCCATACAGGGGCCTCCTGCTCCAGGACATACCTGGTGGCCTCTCTCCCCACACATACAGCTCCATACAGGGGCCTCCTACTCCAGTACATATCTGGCAGCCTCTCTCCCCACACACACAGCTCCATACAGGGGCCTCCTGCTCCAGGACATACCTGGTGGCCTCTCTCCCCACACACACAGCTCCATACAGCGGCCTCCTGCTCCAGGACATTCCTGGCGGCCTCTCTCCCCACACACACAGCTCCATACAGGGGCCTCCTGCTCCAGGACATACCTGGCAACCTCTCATCCACTCACACACAGCTCCATACAGGGGCCTCCTGCTCCAGTACATACCTGGCGGCCTCTCTCCTCACACACACAGCTCTATAATGGGGCATCCTGCTCTCTCCCCACACACACAGCTCCATACAGGGGCCTCCTGTCCTCTCTCCACACACACAGCTCCATACAGGGGCCTCCTGCTCTCTCCTCACACACACAGCTCAATACAGGAGCCTCCTGCTTTCTCCCCACACAAAGCTCCATACAGCAGCCTCCTGCTTTCTCCCCACACACACAGCTCCATACAGGGGCCTCCTGCTCTCTCCCCACATACACAGCTCCACACAGGGGCCTCATGCTCTCTCCCCAAACACACAGCTCCATACACAGGCCTCCTGCTCTCTCCCCACACACACAGCTCCATACAGGGGCCTCCTGCTCTCTCCACACAAACACAGCTCCATACAGGGGCCTCCTGCTCTCTCCCCACACACACAGCTCCATACAGGGGCCTCCTACTCCAGTACATATCTGGCAGCCTCTCTCCCCACACACACAGCTCCATACAGGGGCCTACTGTTCTCTCCCCACATACACAGCCCCACTCAGGGGCATCCTACTCTCTCCCCACACACACAGCTCCATACAGGGGCCTCCTACTCCAGTACATATCTGGCAGCCTCTCTCCCCACACATACACAGCTCCATACAGCGGCCTTCTGCTCCAGGACATTCCAGGCGGCCTCTCTCCCCACACACACAGCTCCATACAGGGGCCTCCTGCTCCAGGACATACCTGGCAACCTCTCATCCACTCACACACAGCTCCATACAGGGGCCTCCTACTCCAGTACATACCTGGCGGCCTCTCTCCTCACACACACAACTCTATAATGGGGCATCCTGCTCTCTTCCCACACACACAGCTCCATACAGGGGCCTCCTGTTCTCTCTCCACACACACAGCTCCATACAGGGGCCTCATGTTCTCTCCACACACATAGCTCCATACAGGGGCCTCCTGTTCTCTCCACACACACACACAGCTCCATACAGGGGCCTCCTGTTCTCTCCCCACACACACAGCTCCATACAGGGGCCTCCTGCTCCAGTACATACCTGGTGGCCTCTCTCCCCACACATACAGCTCCATAGAGGGGCCGCCTGTTCTCTCTCCACACACACAGCTCCATTCAGGGGCCTCCTGCTCTCTCCTCACACACAGCTCCATACAGGGGCCTCCTGCTCGAGTACATACAACGCAGCCTCTCTCCCCACACACACAGCTCCATACAGGGGCCTCCTGCTCTCTCCCCACACACACAGCTCCATACAGGGGCCTCCTACTCTCTACCCAAACACACAGCTCCATACACGGGCCTCCTGCTCTCTCCCCACACACAATCCTCCATACAGGGGCCTACTGCTCTCTCCACACACACACAGTTCCATACAGGGGCCTCCTGCTCTCTCCCCACACACACAGCTCAATACAGGGGCCTCCAGCTCCAGGACATACCTCGCGGCCTCTCTCCCCACCCACACAGCTCCATACAGGGGCCTCCTGTTCTCTCCCCACATACACTGCTCCACTCAGGGGTATCCTACTCTCTCCCCACACACACAGCTCCATACAGGGGCCTTCTACTCCAGTACATATCTGGCAGCCTCTCTCCCCACACACACTGCTCCATACAGGGGCCTCCTGCTCCAGGACATACCTGGTGGCCTCTCTCCCCACACACACAGCTCCATACAGCGGCCTCCTGCTCCAGGACATTCCAGGTGGCCTCTCTCCCCACACACACAGCTCCATACAGGGGCCTCCTGCTCCAGGACATACCTGGCAACCTCTCATCCACTCACACACAGCTCCATACAGGGGCCTCCTGCTCCAGTACATACCTGGCGGCCTCTCTCCTCACACACACAACTCTATAATGGGGCATCCTGCTCTCTTCCCACACACACAGCTCCATACAGGGTCCTACTGTTCTCTCTCCACACACACAGCTCCAAAGAGGGGCCTCCTGCTCTCTCCCCACACACACAGCTCTATACAGGGGCTTCCTGCTCCAGAACATACCTGGCAGCCTCTCATCCCCTCTCACACAGCTCCATACAGGGGCCTCCTGCTCCAGGAGATACCTGGTAACCTCTCATCCACTCACACACACAGCTCCATACAGGGGCCTCATGTTCTCTCCACACACATAGCTCCATACAGGGGCCTCCTGTTCTCTCCACACACACACAGCTCCATACAGGGGCCTCCTGTTCTCTCCCCACACACACAGCTCCATACAGGGGCCTCCTGCTCCAGTACATACCTGGTGGCCATTCTCCCCACACATACAGCTCCATACAGGGGCCTGCTGTTCTCTCCCCACACACACAGCTCCATACAGGGGGCTTCTGCACCGGGGCATACCTGGCAGCCTCTCTCCCCACACACACAGCTCCATACAGGGGCCTCCTGCTCCAGTACATACCTGGCGGCCTCTCTCCTCACACACACAGCTCTATACTGGGGCATCCTGCTCCAGGACATACCTGGCAGCGACTAATCCCCACACAAACACAGCTCCATACAGGGGCCTCCTGTTCTCTCCCCACACACACAGCTCCATACAGGGGCCTCCTGCTCCAGTACATACCTGGCGGCCTCTCTCCCCACCCACACAGCTCCATACAGGGGCCTCCTGTTCTCTCCACACACACACAGCTCCATACAGGGGCCTCCTGCTCCAGGACATACCTGGCGGCCTCTCTCCCCACACACAGCTCCATACAGGGGCCTCCTGCTCCAGGACATACCTGGCGGACTCTCATACCCACACACACAGCATCATACAGGGGCCTCCTGTTCTCTCCACACACACACAGCTCCATACAGGGGCCTCCTGTTCCCTCCACACACACACAGCTCCATACAGGGCCTCCTGCTCCAGTACATACCTGGCAGCCTCCTTCCCCACACACAAAGCTCTGTACAGGGGCCTCCTGCTCTATCCCCACACACACAGCTCCATACAGGGGCCTCCTGCTCCATGACATACCTGGTGGCCTCTCTCCCCACACACACAGCTCCATACGGGGGCCTCCTGCTCTCTCCTCACACACACAGCTCCATACAGGGCCTCCTGCTCCAGTACATACCTGGAAGCCTCTCTCCCCACACACACAGCTCCGTACAGGGGCCTCCTGCTCTCTCCCCACACACACCGCTCCATACAGGGGCCTCCTGCTCCAGGACATACCTGGTGGCCTCTCTCCCCACACACACAGCTCCATACAGGGGCCTCCTGCTCTCTCCCCACACACACAGCTCCATAAAGGGGCCTCCTGCTCCAGAACATACCTGGCGGCCTCTCTCCCCACACACACAGCTCCATACAGGGGCCTCCTGCTCCAGGACATTCCTGCCGGTCTCTCATGCCCTCACACACAGCTCCATACAGGGGCCTCCTGCTCTCTCCTCACACACACAGCTCCATACAGGGGCCTCCTGTTCTCTCCACACACACACAGCTCCATACAGGGGCCTCCTGCTCTCTCCTCACATACACAGCTCTATACAGGGGCCTCCTGCTCCAGTACATACCTGGCAGCCTCTCTCCCCACACACACAGCTCCGTACAGGGGCCTCCTGCTCTCTCCCCACACACACAGCTCCATAAAGGGGCCTCCTGCTCCAGAACATACCTGGCGGCCTCTCTCCCCACACACACAGCTCCTTACAGGGGCCTCCTGCTCCAGGAGATACCTGGTAACCTCTCATCCACTCACACACACAGCTACATACAGGGGCCTCCTGTTCTCTCCACACACACACAGCTCCATACAGGGGCATCCTGTTCTCTCCACACACATAGCTCCATACAGGGGCCTCCTGTTCTCTCCCCACACACACAGCTCCATACGGGTCCTCCTGCTCCAATACATACCTGGAAGCCTCTCTCCCCACACACACAGCTCCATACAGGGGCCTCCTGTTCTCTCCCCACACACACCGCTCCATATAGGGGCCTCCTGCTCCAGGACATAACTGTCGGCCTCTCTCCCCACACACACAGCTCCATACAGGGGCCTCCTGCTCCAGTACATACCTGGCGGCCTCTCTCCTCACACACACAGCTCTATACTGGGGCATCCTGCTCCAGGACATACCTGGCAGCCTCTCATCCCCACACAAACACAGCTCCATACAGGGGCCTCCTGTTCTCTCCCCACACACACAGCTCCATACAGGGGCCTCCTGTTCTCTCCACACACACACAGCTCCATACAGGGGCCTCCTGCTCCAGAACATACCTGGCAGCCTCTCATCCCCACACACACAGTTCCGTACAGGGGCCTCCTGCTCTCTCCCCACACACACAGCTCCATAAAGGGGCCTCCTGCTCCAGAACATACCTGGCGGCCTCTCTCCCCACACACACAGCTCCATACAGGGGCCTCCTGCTCCAGGACATACCTGGCGGACTCTCATACCCACACACACAGCACCATACAGGGGGCTCCTGTTCTCTCCACACACACATAGCTCCATACAGGGGCCTCCTGCTCCAGGAGATACCTGGTAAACTCTCATCCACTCACACACACAGCTCCATACAGGGGCCTCATGTTCTCTCCACACACATAGCTCCATACAGGGGCCTCCTGTTCTCTCCACACACACAGCTCCATACAGGGGCCTCCTGTTCTCTCCCCACACACACAGCTCCATACAGGGGCCCCCTGCTCCAGTACATACCTGGTGGCCTCTCTCCCCACACATACAGCTCCATACAGGGGCCTCCTGTTCTCTCCCCACACACACAGCTCCATACAGGGGGCTTCTGCACCGTGGCATACCTGGCAGCCTCTCTCCCCACACACACCACTCCACATAGGGGCCTCCTGCTCCAGGACATAACAGTCGGCCTCTCTCCCCACACACACAGCTCCATACAGGGGCCTCCTGCTCCAGTACATACCTGGCGGCCTCTCTCCTCACACACACAGCTCTATACTGGGGCATCCTGCTCCAGGACATACCTGGCAGCCTCTCTTCCCCACACAAACACAGCTCCATACAGGGGCCTCCTGTTCTCTCCCCACACACACAGCTCCATACAGGGGCCTCCTGCTCCAGTACATACCAGGTGGCCTCTCTCCCCACACACACAGCTCCATACAGGGTCCTCCTGCTCCAGTACATACCTGATGGCCTCTCTCCTCACACACACAGCTCTATATTGGGGCATCCTGCTCTCTCCCCACACACACAGCTCCATACAGGGGCCTCCTGTTCTCTCTCCACACACACAGCTCCATACAGGGGCCTCCAGCTCTCTCCTCACACACAGCTCCATACAGGGGCCTCCTGTTCTCTCTCCACACACACAGCTCCATACAGGGGCCTCCAGCTCTCTCCTCACACAAAGCTCCATACAGGGGCCTCCAGCTCGAGTACATACATGGCAGCCTCTCTCCCCACACACAGCTCCATACAGGGGCCTCCTGCTTTTTCCCCACACACAATCCTCCATACAGGGGCCTCCAGCTCTCTCCACACACACAAAGCTCCATACAGGGGCCTCCTGCTCTCTCCCCACACACACAGCTCAATACAGGGGCCACCTGTTCTCTCCCCGCATACACAGCTCCATACAGGGGCCTCCTGCTCCAGTACATACCTGGCGGCCTCTCTCCCCACACACACAGCTCCATACAGGGGCCTCCTGTTCTCTCCACACACACACAGCTCCATACAGGGGCCTCCTGTTCTCTCCACACACACACAGCTCCATACAGGGGCCTCCTGCTCCAGTACATACCTGGCAGCCTCTCTCCCCACACACACACAGCTCCGTTCAGGGGACTCCTGCTCTCTCCCCACACACACAGCTCCATACGGGGGCCTCCTGCTCCAGGACATACCTGGCGGACTCTCATACCCACACACACAGCACCATACAGGGGCCTCCTGTTCTCTCCACACACACAGCTCCATACAGGGGCCTCCTGTTCTCTCCACACACACACAGCTCCATAGAAGGCCACCTGCTCCAGTACATACCTGGCAGCCTCCCTCCCCACACACACAGCTCTGTACAGGGGCCTCCTGCTCTCTCCACACACACACAGCTCCATACAGGGCCTCCTGCTCCAGTACATACCTGGCAGCCTCCCTCCCCACACACAAAGCTCTGTACAGGGGCCTACTGCTCTCTCCCCACACACAGAGCTCCATACAGGGGCCTCCAGTTCTCTCTCCACACACACAGCTCCATACAAGGGCCTCCAGCTCTCTCCTCACACACAGCTCCATACAGGGGCATCCTGTTCTCTCTCCACACACACAGCTCCATACAGGGGCCTCCAGCTCTCTCCTCACACACAGCTCCATACAGGGGCCTCCTGCTCGAGTACATACATGGCAGCCTCTCTCCCCACACACAGCTCCATACAGGGGCCTCCTGCTTTCTCCCCACACACAATCCTCCATACAGGGGCCTCCAGCTCTCTCCACACACACAAAGCTCCATACAGGGGCCTCCTGCTCTCTCCCCACACACACAGCTCAATACAGATGCCTCCAGCACCAGGACATACCTGGCGGCCTCTCTCCCCACCCACACAGCTCCATTCAGGGGCCTCCTGTTCTCTCCCCACATACACAGCTCCACTCAGGGGCATCCTACTCTCTCCCCACACACACAGCTCCATACAGGGGCATCTTACTCCAGTACATATCTGGCAGCCTCTCTCCCCACACACACAGCTCCATACAGGGGCCTCCTGCACCAGGACATACCTGGTGGCCTCTCTCCCCACACACACATCTCCATACAGCGGCCTCCTGCTCCAGGACATTCCTGGCGACCTCTCTCCCCACACACACAGCTCTATACAGGGGCCTCCTGCTCCAGGACATTCCTGGCAACCTCTCATCCACTCACACACAGCTCCATACAGGGGCCTCCTGATCCAGTACATACCTGGCTGCCTCTCTCCTCACACACACAGCTCTATAATGGGGCATCCTGCTCTCTCCCCACAAACACAGCTCCATACAGGGGCCTCCTGTTCTCTCTCCACACACACAGCTCCATACAGGGGCCTCCTACTCTCTCCTCACACACAGCTCTATACAGGGGCTTCCTGCTCCAGAACATACCTGGCAGCCTCTCTCCCCACACACACAGCTCCAAAGAGGGGCCTCCTGCTCTCTCCCCACACACACAGCTCCATACAGGGGTTTCCAGCTCCAGGACATACCTGGCGGCCTCTCATCCCCTCTCACACAGCTCCATACAGGGGCCTCCTGCTCCAGGAGATACCTGGTAACCTCTCATCCACTCACACACACAGCTCCATACAGGGGCCTCATGTTCTCTCCACACACATAGCTCCATACAGGGGCCTCCTGTTCTCTCCACACACACACAGCTCCAAACAGGGGCCTCCTGTTCTCTCCCCACACACACACAGCTCCATACAGGGGCCTCCTGCTCCAGTACATACCTGGTGGCCTCTCTCCCCACACATACAGCTCCATACAGGGGCTCCTGTTCTCTCCCCACACACACAGCTCCATACAGGGGGCTTCTGCACCGGGGCATACCTGGCAGCCTCTCTCCCCACACACACCGCTCCATACAGGGGCCTCCTGCTCCAGGACATAACTGACGGCCTCTCTCCCCACACAGACAGCTCCATACAGGGGCCTCCTGCTCCAGTACATACCTGGTGGCATCTCTCCCCACACATACAGCTCCATACAGGGGCTCCTGTTCTCTCCCCACACACACAGCTCCATACAGGGGGCTTCTGCACCGGGGCATACCTGGCAGCCTCTCTCCCCACACACACCGCTCCATACAGGGGCCTCCTGCTCCAGGACATAACTGACGGCCTCTCTCCCCACACACACAGCTCCATACAGGGGCCTCCTGCTCCAGTACATACCTGGCGGCCTCTCTCCTCACACACACAGCTCTATACTGGGGCATCCTGCTCCAGGACATACCTGGCAGCCTCTCATCCCCACACAAACACAGCTCCATACAGGGGCCTCCTGTTCTCTCCCCACACACACAGCTCCATACAGGGGCCTCCTGCTCCAGTACATACCTGGCGGCCTCTCTCCCCACACACACAGCTACATACAGGGGCCTCCTGTTCTCTCCACACACACACAGCTCCATACAGGGGCCTCCTGTTCTCTCCACACACACACACAGCTCCATACAGGGGCCTCCTGCTCCAGTACATACCTGGCAGCCTCTCTCCCCACACACACACAGCTCTGTACAGGGGACTCCTGCTCTCTCCCCACACACACAGCTCCATACGGGGGCCTCCTGCTCCAGGACATACCTGGCGGACTCTCATACCCACACACTCAGCACCATACAGGGGCCTCCTGTTCTCTCCAC
The DNA here is from genome assembly GCA_031769625.1 of Taudactylus pleione. NCBI lineage: Eukaryota > Metazoa > Chordata > Amphibia > Anura > Myobatrachidae > Taudactylus > Taudactylus pleione. Next base: position 49,221 of record JAUIMM010002832.1, read on the forward strand.
ACACACACAGCTCCATACAGGGGCCTCCTGTTCTCTCCACACACACACAGCTCCATACAGGGCCTCCTGCTCCAGTACATACCTGGCAGCCTCCCTCCCCACACACACAGCTCTGTACAGGGGCCTCCTGCTCTCTCCTCACACACACAGCTCCATACAGGGCCTCCTGCTCCAGTACATACCTGGAAGCCTCTCTCCCCACACACACAGCTCCGTACAGGGGCCTCCTGCTCTCTCGCCACACACACCGCTCCATACAGGGGCCTCCTGCTCCAGGACATACCTGGTGGCCTCTCTCCCAACACACTCAGCTCCATAGAGGGGCCTCCTGCTCTAGTACATACCTGGCGGCCTCTCTCCCCACAAACACAGCTCCATACAGGGGCCCCCTGCTCCACGACATACCTGGCAGCCGCTCATCCACTCACACACAGCTCCATACAGGGGCCTCCTGTTCTCTCCCCACACACACAGCTCCATACAGGGGCCTCCTGTTCTCTCCACACACACACAGCTCTATACAGAGGCTTCCTGCTCCAAAACATACCTGGCAGCCTCTCATCCCCTCTCACACAGCTCCATACAGGGCCTCCTGCTCCAGGAGATACCTGGTAACCTCTCATCCACTCACACACACAGCTCCATACAGGGGCCTCATGTTCTCTCCACACACATAGCTCCATACAGGGGCCTCCTGTTCTCTCCACACACACACAGCTCCATACAGGGGCCTCCTGTTCTCTCCCCACACACACAGCTCCATACAGGGGCCTCCTGCTCCAGTACATACCTGGTGGCCTCTCTCCCCACACATACAGCTCCATACAGGGGCCTCCTGTTCTCTCCCCACACACACAGCTCCATACAGGGGGCTTCTGCACCGGGGCATACCTGGCAGCCTCTCTCCCCACACACACCGCTCCATATAGGGGCCTCCTGCTCCAGGACATAACTGTCGGCCTCTCTCCCCACACACACAGCTCCATACAGGGGCCTCCTGCTCCAGTACATACCTGCCGGCCTCTCTCCTCACACACACAGCTCTATACTGGGGCATCCTGCTCCAGGAAATACCTGGCAGCCTCTCATCCCCACACAAACACAGCTCCATACAGGGGCCTCCTGTTCTCTCCCCACACACACAGCTCCATACAGGGGCCTCCTGCTCCAGTACATACCAGGCGTCCTCTCTCCCCACAACACAGCTCCATACAGGGGCCTCCTGCTCAAGTACATACCTGGTGGCCTCTCTCCCCACACACATAGCTCCATACAGGGTCCTCCTGCTTTCTCCCCACACACACAGCTCCATACAGGGGCCTCCTGCTCCAGTACATACCAGGCGTCCTCTCTCCCCACAACACAGCTCCATACAGGGGCCTCCTGCTCCAGTACATACCTGGTGGCCTCTCTCCCCACACACGTAGCTCCATACAGGGGCCTCCTGCTTTCTCCCCACACACAATCCTCCATACAGGGGCCTCCAGCTCTCTGCACACACACAAAGCTCCATACAGGGGCCTCCTGCTCTCTCCCCACACACACAGCTCAATACAGGGGCCTCCAGCTCCAGGACATACCTGGCGGCCTCTCTCCCCACCCACACAGCTCAATCCAGGGGCCTCCTGTTCTCTCCCCACATACACAGCTCCACTCAGGGGCATCCTACTCTCTCCCCACACACACAGCTCTTACTCCAGTACATATCTGGCAGCCTCTCTCCACACACACAGCTCCATACAGGGGCCTCCTGCTCCAGGACATACCTGGTGGCCTCTCTCCCCACACACACAGCTCCATACAGCGGCCTCCTGCTCCTGGACATTCCTGGCAGCCTCTCTCCCCACACACACAGCTCCATACAGGGGCCTCCTGCTCCAGGACATACCTGGCAACCTCTCTCCCCACACACACAGCTCTATACAGGGGCCTCCTGCTCCAGGACATTCCTGGCAACCTCTCATCCACTCACACACAGCTCCATACAGGGGCCTCCTGATCCAGTACATACCTGGCTGCCTCTCTCCTCACACACACAGCTCTATAATGGGGCATCCTGCTCTCTCCCCACAAACACAGCTCCATACAGGGGCCTCCTGTTCTCTCTCCACACACACAGCTCCATACAGGGGCCTCCTACTCTCTCCTCACACACAGCTCTATACAGGGGCTTCCTGCTCCAGAACATACCTGGCAGCCTCTCTCCCCACACACACAGCTCCAAAGAGGGGCCTCCTGCTCTCTCCCCACACACACAGCTCCATACAGGGGTTTCCAGCTCCAGGACATACCTGGCGGCCTCTCATCTCCTCTCACACAGCTCCATACAGGGGCCTCCTGCTCCAGGAGATACCTGTAACCTCTCATCCACTCACACACACAGCTCCATACAGGGGCCTCATGTTCTCTCCACACACATAGCTCCATACAGGGGCCTCCTGTTCTCTCCACACACACACAGCTCCAAACAGGGGCCTCCTGTTCTCTCCCCACACACACACAGCTCCATACAGGGGCCTCCTGCTCCAGTACATACCTGGTGGCCTCTCTCCCCACACATACAGCTCCATACAGGGGCTCCTGTTCTCTCCCCCCACACACAGCTCCATACAGGGGGCTTCTGCACCGGGGCATACCTGGCAGCCTCTCTCCCCACACACACCGCTCCAGACAGGGGCCTCCTGCTCCAGGACATAACTGACGGCCTCTCTCCCCACACAGACAGCTCCATACAGGGGCCTCCTGCTCCAGTACATACCTGGTGGCCTCTCTCCCCACACATACAGCTCCATACAGGGGCTCCTGTTCTCTCCCCACACACACAGCTCCATACAGGGGGCTTCTGCACCGGGGCATACCTGGCAGCCTCTCTCCCCACACACACCGCTCCATACAGGGGCCTCCTGCTCCAGGACATAACTGACGGCCTCTCTCCCCACACACACAGCTCCATACAGGGGCCTCCTGCTCCAGTACATACCTGGCGGCCTCTCTCCTCAAACACACAGCTCTATACTGGGGCATCCTGCTCCAGGACATACCTGGCAGCCTCTCATCCCCACACAAACACAGCTCCATACAGGGGCCTCCTGTTCTCTCCCCACACACACAGCTCCATACAGGGGCCTCCTGCTCCAGTACATACCTGGCGGCCTCTCTCCCCACACACACAGCTACATACAGGGGCCTCCTGTTCTCTCCACACACACACAGCTCCATACAGGGGCCTCCTGTTCTCTCCACACACACACACAGCTCCATACAGGGGCCTCCTGCTCCAGTACATACCTGGCAGCCTCTCTCCCCACACACACACAGCTCTGTACAGGGGACTCCTGCTCTCTCCCCACACACACAGCTCCATACGGGGGCCTCCTGCTCCAGGACATACCTGGCGGACTCTCATACCCACACACTCAGCACCATACAGGGGCCTCCTGTTCTCTCCACACACACACAGCTCCATACAGGGGCCTCCTGTTCTCTCCACACACACACAGCTCCATACAGGGCCTCCTGCTCCAGTACATACCTGGCAGCCTCCCTCCCCACACACACAGCTCTGTACAGGGGCCTCCTGCTCTCTCCTCACACACACAGCTCCATACAGGGCCTCCTGCTCCAGTACATACCTGGAAGCCTCTCTCCCCACACACACAGCTCCGTACAGGGGCCTCCTGCTCTCTCCCCACACACACCGCTCCATACAGGGGCCTCCTGCTCCAGGACATACCTGGTGGCCTCTCTCCCAACACACTCAGCTCCATAGAGGGGCCTCCTGCTCTAGTACATACCTGGCGGCCTCTCTCCCCACAAACACAGCTCCATACAGGGGCCCCCTGTTCTCTCCCCACACACACAGCTCCATACAGGGGCCTCCTGTTCTCTCCACACACACACAGCTCTATACAGAGGCTTCCTGCTCCAGAACATACCTGGCAGCCGCTCATCCACTCACACACAGCTCCATACAGGGGCCTCCTGTTCTCTCCCCACACACACAGCTCCATACAGGGGCCTCCTGTTCTCTCCACACACACACAGCTCTATACAGAGGCTTCCTGCTCCAGAACATACCTGGCAGCCTCTCATCCCCTCTCACACAGCTCCATACAGGGCCTCCTGCTCCAGGAGATACCTGGTAACCTCTCATCCACTCACACACACAGCTCCATACAGGGGCCTCATGTTCTCTCCACACACATAGCTCCATACAGGGGCCTCCTGTTCTCTCCACACACACACAGCTCCATACAGGGGCCTCCTGTTCTCTCCCCACACACACAGCTCCATACAGGGGCCTCCTGCTCCAGTACATACCTGGTGGCCTCTCTCCCCACACATACAGCTCCATACAGGGGCCTCCTGTTCTCTCCCCACACACACAGCTCCATACAGGGGGCTTCTGCACCGGGGCATACCTGGCAGCCTCTCTCCCCACACACACCGCTCCATATAGGGGCCTCCTGCTCCAGGACATAACTGTCGGCCTCTCTCTCCACACACACAGCTCCATACAGGGGCCTCCTGCTCCAGTACATACCTGCCGGCCTCTCTCCTCACACACACAGCTCTATACTGGGGCATCCTGCTCCAGGAAATACCTGGCAGCCTCTCATCCCCACACAAACACAGCTCCATACAGGGGCCTCCTGTTCTCTCCCCACAACACAGCTCCATACAGGGGCCTCCTGCTCCAGTACATACCTGGTGGCCTCTCTCCCCACACACATAGCTCCATACAGGGTCCTCCTGCTTTCTCCCCACACACACAGCTCCATACAGGGGCCTCCTGCTCCAGTACATACCAGGCGTCCTCTCTCCCCACAACACAGCTCCATACAGGGGCCTCCTGCTCCAGTACATACCTAGTGGCCTCTCTCCCCACACACATAGCTCCATACAGGGGCCTCCTGCTTTCTCCCCACACACAATCCTCCATACAGGGGCCTCCAGCTCTCTGCACACACACAAAGCTCCATACAGGGGCCTCCTGCTCTCTCCCCACACACACAGCTCAATACATTGGCCTCCAGCTCCAGGACATACCTGGCGGCCTCTCTCCCCACCCACACAGCTCAATCCAGGGGCCTCCTGTTCTCTCCCCACATACACAGCTCCACTCAGGGGCATCCTACTCTCTCCCCACACACACAGCTCTTACTCCAGTACATATCTGGCAGCCTCTCTCCACACACACAGCTCCATACAGGGGCCTCCTGCTCCAGGACATACCTGGTGGCCTCTCTCCCCACACACACAGCTCCATACAGCGGCCTCCTGCTCCTGGACATTCCTGGCAGCCTCTCTCCCCACACACACAGCTCCATACAGGGGCCTCCTGCTCCAGGACATACCTGGCAACCTCTCATCCACTCACACACAGCTCTATACAGGGGCCTCCTGATCCAGTACATACCTGGCTGCCTCTCTCCTCACACACACAGCTCTATAATGGGGCATCCTGCTCTCTCCCCACACACACAGCTCCATACAGGGGCCTCCTGTTCTCCCTCCACACACACAGCTCCATACAGGGGCCTCCAGCTCTCTCCTCACACACACAGCTCTATACAGGGGCTTCCTGCTCCAGAACATACCTGGTAGCGTCTCTCCCCACACACACAGCTCCAAAGAGGGGCCTCCTGCTCTCTCTCCACACACACAGCTCCATACAGGGGCCTCCAGCTCCAGGACATGCCTGGCGGCCTCTGATCCCCTCTCACACAGCTCCATACAGGGGCCTCCTGCTCCAGGAGATACCTGGTAACCTCTCATCCACTCACACACACAGCTCCATACAGGGGCCTCATGTTCTCTCCACAAACATAGCTCCATACAGGGGCCTCCTGTTCTCTCCACACACACACAGCTCCATACAGGGGCCTCCTGTTCTCTCCCCACACACACAGCTCCATACAGGGGCCTCCTCCTCCAGAACATACCTGGTGGCCTCTCTCCCCACATATACAGCTCCATACAGGGGCCTCCTGTTCTCTCCCCACACACACAGCTCCATACAGGGGGCTTCTGCACCGGGGCATACCTGGCAGCCTCTCTCCCCACACACACCGCTCCAAATAGGGGCCTCCTGCTCCAAGACATAACTGTCGGCCTCTCTCCCCACACACACAGCTCCATACAGGGGCCTCCAGCTCCAGTACATACCTGGCGGCCTCTCTCCTCACACACACAGCTCTATACTGGGGCATCCTGCTCCAGGACATACCTGGCAGCCACTCATCCCCACACAAACACAGCTCCATACAGGGGCCTCCTGTTCTCTCCCCACACACACAGCTCCATACAGGGGCCTCCTGCTCCAGTACATACCTGGCGGCCTCTCTCCCCACACACACAGCTCCATACAGGGGCCTCCTGTTCTCTCCACACACACACAGCTCCATACAGGGGCCTCCTGTTCTCTCCACACACACACAGCTCCATACAGGGGCCTCCTGCTCCAGTACATACCTGGCAGCCTCTCTCCCCACACACACAGCTCCGTACAGGGGACTCCTGCTCTATCCCCACACACACAGCTCCATACAGGGGACTCCTGCTCCAGGACATACCTGTTGGCCTCTCTCCCCACACACACAGCTCCATACGGGGGCCTCCTGTTCTCTCCTCACACACACAGCTCCATACAGGGCCTCCTGCTCCAGTACATACCTGGAAGCCTCTCTCCCCACACACACAGCTCCGTACAGGGGCCTCCTGCTCTCTCCCCACACACACCGCTCCATACAGGGGCCTCCTGCTCCAGGACATACCTGGAGCCTCTCTCCCCACACACACAGCTCCGTACAGGGGCCTCCTGCTCTCTCCCCACACACACAGCTCCATAAAGGGGCCTCCTGCTCCAGAACATACTTGGCGGCCTCTCTCCCCACACACACAGCTCCATACAGGGGCCTCCTGCTCCAGGACATTCCTGCCGGTCTCTCATGCCCTCACACACAGCTCCATACAGGGGCCTCCTGCTCTCTCCTCACACACACAGCTCCATACAGGGGCCTCCTGTTCTCTCCACACACACACAGCTCCATACAGGGGCCTCCTGCTCTCTCCTCACATACACAGCTCTATACAGGGGCCTCCTGCTCCAGTACATACCTGGCAGCCTCTCTCACCACACACACAGCTCCATACAGGGGCCTCCTGCTCTCTCCCCACACACACAGCTCCATAAAGGGGCCTCCTGCTACAGAACATACCTGGCGGCCTCTCTCCCCACACACACAGCTCCATGCAGGGGCCTCCTGCTCCAGGACATTCCTGCCGGTCTCTAATGCCCTCACACACAGCTCCTTACAGGGGCCTCCTGCTCCAGGAGATACCTGGTAACCTCTCATCCACTCACACACACAGCTCCATACAGGGGCCTCATGTTCTCTCCACACACGTAGCACCATACAGGGGCCTCCTGTTCTCTCCACACACACACAGCTCCATACAGGGGCCTCCTTTTCTCTCCCCACACACACAGCTCCATACAGGGGCCTCCTGCTCCAGTAGATACCTGGTGGCCTCTCTCCCCACACATACAGCTCCATACAGGGGCCTCCTGTTCTCTCCCCACACACACAGCTCCATACAGGGGGCTTCTGCACCGGGGGATACCTGGCAGCCTCTCTCCCCACACACACCGCTCCATATAGGGGCCTCCTGCTCCAGGACATAACTGTCGGCCTCTCTCCCCACACACACAGCTCCATACAGGGGCCACCTGCTCCAGTACATACCTGGCGGCCTCTCTCCTCACACACACAGCTCTATACTGGGGCATCCTGCTCCAGGACATAGCTGGCAGCCTCTCATCACCACAAAACACAGCTCCATATAGGGGCCTCCTGTTCTCTCCCCACACACACAGCTCCATACAGGGGCCTCCTGCTCCAGTACATACCTGGAGGCCTCTCTCCTCACACACACAGCTGTATAATGGGGCATCCTGCTCTCTCCCCACACACACAGCTCCATACAGGGGCCTCCTGTTCTCTCTCCACACACACAGCTCCATACAGGGGCCTCCAGCTCTCTCCTCACACACAGCTCCATACAGGGGCCTCCTGTTCTCTCTCCACACACACAGCTCCATACAGGGGCCTCCAGCTCTCTCCTCACACACAGCTCCATACAGGGACCTCCTGCTCGAGTACATACATGGCAGCCTCTCTCCCCACACACACAGCTCCATACAGGGGCCTCCTGCTTTCTCCCCACACACAATCCTCCATACAGGGGCCTCCAGCTCTCTCCACACACACAAAGCTCCATACAGGGGCCTCCTGCTCTCTCCCCACACACACAGCTCAATACAGGGGCCTCCAGCTCCAGGACATACCTGGCGGCCTCTCTCCCCACCCACACAGCTCCATCCAGGGGCCTCCTGTTCTCTCCCCACATACACAGCTCCAGTCAGGGGCATCCTAGTCTCTCCCCACACACACAGCTCCATACAGGGGCCTCTTTCTCCAGTACATATCTGGCAGCCAATCTCCCCACACACACACAGCTCCATACAGGGGCCTCCTGCTCCAGGACATACCTGGTGGCCTCTCTCCCCACACACACAGCTCCATACAGCGGCCTCCTGCTCCAGGACATTCCTGGCGGCCTCTCTCCCCACACACAGCTCCATACAGGGGCCTCCTGCTCCAGGACATACCTGGCAACCTCTCATCCACTCACACACAGCTCCATACAGGGGCCTCCTGATCCAGTACATACCTGGCTGCCTCTCTCCTCACACACACAGCTCTATAATGGGGCATCCTGCTCTCTCCCCACAAGCACAGCTCCATACAGGGGCCTCCTGTTCTCTCTCCACACACACAGCTCCATACAGGGGCCTCCTGCTCTCTCCTCACACACAGCTCGATACAGGGGCTTCCTGCTCCAGAACATACCTGGCAGCCTTTCTCCCCACACACACAGCTCCAAAGAGGGGCCTCCTGCTCTCTCCCCACACACACAGCTCCATACAGGGGCCTCCAGCTCCAGGACATACCTGGCGGCCTCTCATCCCCTCTCACACAGCTCCATACAGGGGCCTCCTGCTCCAGGAGATACCTGGTAACCTCTCATCCACTCACACACACAGCTCCATACAGGGGCTCATGTTCTCTCCACACACATAGGTCCATACAGGGGCCTCCTGTTCTCTCCACACACACACAGCTCCATACAGGGGCCTCCTGTTCTCTCCCCACACACACAGCTCCATACAGGGGCCTCCTGCTCCAGTACATACCTGGTGGCCTCTCTCCCCACACATACAGCTCCATACAGGGGCCTCCTGTTCTCACCCCACATACACAGCTCCATACAGGGGGCTTCTGCACCGGGGCATACCTGGCAGCCTCTCTCCCCACACACACCGCTCCATATAGGGGCCTCCTGCTCCAGGACATAACTGTCGGCCTCTCTCCCCACACACACAGCTCCATGCAGGGGCCTCCTGCTCCAGTACATACCTGGCGGCCTCTCTCCTCACACACACAGCTCTATACTGGGGCATCCTGCTCCAGGACATACCTGGCAGCCTCTCATCCCCACACAAACACAGCTCCATACAGGGGCCTCCTGTTCTCTCCCCACACACACAGCTCCATACAGGGGCCTCCTGCTCCAGTACATACCAGGCGGCCTCTCTCCTCACACACACAGCTCCATACAGGGGCCTCCTGCTCCAGTACATACCTGGTGGCCTCTCTCCACACACACACAGCTGTATAATGGGGCATCCTGCTCTCTCCCCACACACACAGCTCCATACAGGGGCCTCCTGTTCTCTCTCCACACACACAGCTCCATACAGGGGCCTCCAGCTCTCTCCTCACACACAGCTCCATACAGGGGCCTCCTGTTCTCTCTCCACACACACAGCTCCATACAGGGGCCTCCAGCTCTCTCCTCACACACAGCTCCATACAGGGGCCTCCTGCTCCAGTACATACCTGGTGGCCTCTCTCCCCACACATACAGCTCCATACAGGGGCTTCCTGTTCTCTCCCCACACACACAGCTCCATACAGGGGGCTTCTGCACCGGGACATACCTGGCAGCCTCTCTCCCCACACACACCGCTCCATATAGGGGCCTCCTGCTCCAGGACATAACTGTCGGCCTCTCTCCCCACACACACAGCTCCATACAGGGGCCTCCTGCTCCAGTACATACCTGGCGGCCTCTCTCCTCACACACACAGCTCTATACTGGGGCATCCTGCTCCAGGACATACCTGGCAGCCTCTCATCCCCACACAAACACAGCTCCATACAGGGGCCTCCTGTTCTCTCCCCACACACACAGCTCCATACAGGGGCCTCCTGCTCCAGTACATACCTGGCGGCCTCTCTCCCCACACACACAGCTCCATACAGGGGCCTCCTGTTCTCTCCACACACACACAGCTCCATACAGGGGCCTCCTGTTCTCTCCCCACACACACAGATCCATACAGGGGCCTCCTGCTCCTGTACATACCTGGCAGCCTCTCTCCCCACACACACACAGCTCCATACAGGGGACTCCTGCTCTCTCCCCACACACACAGCTCCATACGGGGGCCTCCTGCTCCAGGACATACCTGGCGGACTCTCATACCCACACACACAGCACCATACAGGGGCCTCCTGTTCTCTCCACACACACACAGCTCCATACAGGGGCCTCCTGTTCTCTCCACACACACACAGCTCCATACAGGGCCTCCTGCTCCAGTACATACCTGGCAGCCTCCCTCCCCACACACACAGCTCTGTACAGGGGCCTCCTGCTCTATCCCCACACACACAGCTCCATACAGGGGCCTCCTGCTCCAGGACATACCTGGTGGCCTCTCTCCCCACACACACAGCTCCATACGGGGGCCTCCTGCTCTCTCCTCACACACACAGCTCCATACAGGGCCTCCTGCTCCAGTACGTACCTGGAAGCCTCTATCCCCACACACACAGCTCCGTACAGGGGCCTCCTGCTCTCTCCCCACACACACCGCTCCATACAGGGGCCTCCTGCTCCAGGACATACCTGTTGGCCTCTCTCCCAACACACTCAGCTCCATAGAGGGGCCTCCTGCTCCAGTACATACCTGGCGGCCTCTCTCCCCACACACACAGCTCCATACAGGGGCCCCCTGCTCCAGGACATACCTGGCAGCCGCTCATCCACTCACACACAGCTCCATACAGGGGCCTCCTGTTCTCTCCCCACACACACAGCTCCATACAGGGGCCTCCTGTTCTCTCCACACACACACAGCTCCATACAGGGGCCTCCTGCTCTCTCCTCACACACACAGCTCCATACAGGGGCCTCCTGTTCTCTCCACACACACACAGCTCCATACAGGGGCCTCCTGCTCTCTCCTCACACACACAGCTCCATACAGGGGCCTCCTGTTCTCTCCACACACACACATCTCTATACAGGGGCCTCCTGCTCCAGTACATACCTGGCAGCCTCTCTCCCCACACACACAGCTCCGTACAGGGGCCTCCTGCTCTCTCCCCACACACACAGCTCCATAAAGGGTCCTCCTGCTCCAGAACATACCTGGCGGCCTCTCTCCACACACACACAGCTCCATACAGGGGCCTCCTGCTCCGGTACATTCCTGCTGGTCTCTCATGCCCTCACACACAGCTCCTTACAGGGGCCTCCTGCTCCAGGAAATACCTGGTAACCTCTCATCCACTCACACACACAGCTCCATACAGGGGCCTCATGTTCTCTCCACACACATAGCTCCATACAGGGGCCTCATGTTCTCTCCCCACACACACAGCTCCATACAGGGGCCTCCTGTTCTCTCCCCACACACACAGCTCCATACAGGGGCCTCCTGCTCCAGTACATACCTGGTGGCCTCTCTCCCCACACATACAGCTCCATACAGGGGCCTCCTGTTCTCTCCCCACTCACACAGCTCCATACAGGGGGCTTCTGCACCAGGGCATACCTGGCAGCCTCTCTCCCCACACACACGGCTCCATATAGGGGCCTCCTGCTCTAGGACATAACTGTCGGCCTCTCTCCCCACACACACAGCTCCATACAGGGGCCTCCTGCTCCAGTACATACCTGGCGGCCTCTCTCCTCACACACACAGCTCTATACTGGGGCATCCTGCTCCAGGACATACCTGGCAGCCTCTCATCCCCACACAAACACAGCTCCTTACAGGGGCCTCCTGTTCTCTCCCCACACACACAGCTCCATACAGGGGCCTCCTGCTCCAGTACATACCTGGCGGCCTCTCTCCCCACACACACAGCTCCATACAGGGGCCTCCTGTTCTCTCCACACACACACAGCTCCATACAGGGGCCTCCTGTTCTCTCCACACACACACAGCTCCATACAGGGGCCTCCTGCTCCAGTACATACCTGGCAGCCTCTCTCCCCACACACACAGCTCCGTACAGGGGACTCCTGCTCTCTCCCCACACACACAGCTCCATACGGGGCCTCCTGCTCCAGGACATACCTGGTGGCCTCTCTCCCCACACACACAGCTCCATACGGGGGCCTCCTGCTCTCTCCTCACACACACAGCTCCATACAGGGGCCTCCTGCTCCAGGACATACCTGGTGGCCTCTCTCCCAACACACTCAGCTCCATAGAGGGGCCTCCTGCTCCAGTACATACCTGGAAGCCTCTCTCCCCACACACACAGCTCCGTACAGGGGCCTCCTGCTCTCTCCCCACACACACAGCTCCATACAGGGGCCTCCTGCTCCAGGACATACTTGGTGGCCTCTCTCCCAACACACTCAGCTCCATAGAGGGGCGTCCTGCTCCAGTACATACCTGGCGGCCTCTCTCCCCACACACACAGCTCCATACAGGGGCCCCCTGCTCCAGGACATACCTGGCAGCCTATCATCCACTGACACACAGCTCCATACAGGGGCCTCCTGTTCTCTCCACACACACACAGCTCCATACAGGGGCCTCCTGCTCTCTCCTCACACACACAGCTCCATACAGGGGCCTTCTGTTCTCTCCACACACACACAGCTCCATACAGGGGCCTCCTGCTCTCTCCTCACATACACAGCTCTATACAGGGGACTCCTGCTCCAGTACATACCTGGCAGCCTCTCTCCCCACACACACAGCTCCATACATGGGCCTCCTGCTCTCTCCCCACACACACAGCTCCATAAAGGGGCCTCCTGCTCCAGAACATACCTGGCGGCCTCTCTCCCCACACACACAGCTCCATACAGGGGCCTCCTGCTCCAGGACATTCCTGCCGGTCTCTCATGCCCTCACACACAGCTCCTTACAGGGGCCTCCTGCTCCTGGACATACCTGGCGGCCTCTCATCCCCACACACACACAGTTCCATAAATGGGCCTTCTGCTCCAGGACATACCTGGCAGCCTCTCATCCACTCACACACAGCTCCATACAGGGGCCTCCTGTTCTATCCCCACACACACAGCTCCATACAGGGGCCTCCTGCTCCAGGACATAGCTTGCGGCCTCTCATCCCATCACACACACAGCTCCATAAAGGGGCCTCCTGCTCCAGGACATACCTGGCGGCTTCTCATAACCACAAATACACAGCTCCATAAAGGGGCCTCCTGCTCCAGAACATACCTGGTGGCCTCTCTCACCACAAACACAGCTCCATACAGGGGCCTCCTGCTCCAGGACATGCCTGGCAGCCTCTCTCCCCACACACACAGCTCCATACAGGGGCCTCCTGTTCTCTCCACACACACACAGCTCCATACAGGGCCTCCTGCTCCAGTACATAGCTGGCAGCCTCCCTCCCCACACACACAGCTCCGTACAGGGGCCTCCTGCTCTATTCCCACACACACAGCTCCATACAGGGGCCTCCTGCTCCAGGACATACCTGGCAACCTCTCATCCACTCACACACAGCTCCATACAGGGGCCTCCTGCTCCAGTACATACCTGGCGGCCTCTCTCCCCACACACACAGCTCCGGACAGGTGCCTCCTGCTCTCTCCCCACACACACAGCTCAATAAAGGGGCCTCCTGCTCCAGAACATACCTGGCGGCCTCTCTCCCCACACACACAGCTCCATACAGCGGCCTCATGCTCCAGGACATTCCTGCCGGTCTCTCATGCCCTCACACACAGCTCCTTACAGGGGCCTCCTGCTCCTGGACATACCTGGTGGCCTCTCATCCCCACACACACACAGCTCCATAAAGGGGCCTTCTGCTCCAGGACATACCTGGTAGCCTCTCATCCACTCACACACAGCTCCATACAGGGGCCTCCTGTTCTATCCCCACACACACTGCTCCATACAGGCGCCTCCTGCTCCAGGACATAGCTTGCGGCCTCTCATCCCATCACACACACAGCTCCATAAAGGGGCCTCCTGCTCCAGGACATACCTGGTGGCCTCTCATAACCATAAACACACAGCTCCATAAAGGGGCCTCCTGCTCCAGAACATACCTGGCGGCCTCTCTCCCCACACACACAGCTCCATACAGGGGCCCCCTGCTCCAGGACATACCTGGCAGCCGCTCATCCACTCACACACAGCTCCATACAGGGGCCTCCTGTTCTCTCCCCACACACACAGCTCCATACAGGGGCCTCCTGTTCTCTCCACACACACACAGCTCCATACAGGGGCCTCCTGCTCTCTCCTCACACACACAGCTCCATACAGGGGCCTCCTGTTCTCTCCACACACACACAGCTCCATACAGGGGCCTCCTGCTCTCTCCTCACACACACAGCTCCATACAGGGGCCTCCTGTTCTCTCCACACACACACATCTCTATACAGAGGCCTCCTGCTCCAGTACATACCTGGCAGCCTCTCTCCCCACACACACAGCTCCGTACAGGGGCCTCCTGCTCTCTCCCCACACACACAGCTCCATAAAGGGTCCTCCTGCTCCAGAACATACCTGGCGGCCTCTCTCCCCACACACACAGCTCCATACAGGGGCCTCCTGCTCCGGTACATTCCTGCTGGTCTCTCATGCCCTCACACACAGCTCCTTACAGGGGCCTCCTGCTCCAGGAAATACCTGGTAACCTCTCATCCACTCACACACACAGCTCCATACAGGGGCCTCATGTTCTCTCCACACACATAGCTCCATACAGGGGCCTCATGTTCTCTCCCCACACACACAGCTCCATACAGGGGCCTCCTGTTCTCTCCCCACACACACAGCTCCATACAGGGGCCTCCTGCTCCAGTACATACCTGGTGGCCTCTCTCCCCACACATACAGCTCCATACAGGGGCCTCCTGTTCTCTCCCCACTCACACAGCTCCATACAGGGGGCTTCTGCACCAGGGCATACCTGGCAGCCTCTCTCCCCACACACACCGCTCCATATAGGGGCCTCCTGCTCTAGGACATAACTGTCGGCCTCTCTCCCCACACACACAGCTCCATACAGGGGCCTCCTGCTCCAGTACATACCTGGCGGCCTCTCTCCTCACACACACAGCTCTATACTGGGGCATCCTGCTCCAGGACATACCTGGCAGCCTCTCATCCCCACACAAACACAGCTCCTTACAGGGGCCTCCTGTTCTCTCCCCACACACACAGCTCCATACAGGGGCCTCCTGCTCCAGTACATACCTGGCGGCCTCTCTCCCCACACACACAGCTCCATACAGGGGCCTCCTGTTCTCTCCACACACACACAGCTCCATACAGGGGCCTCCTGTTCTCTCCACACATACACAGCTCCATACAGGGGCCTCCTGCTCCAGTACATACCTGGCAGCCTCTCTCCCCACACACACAGCTCCGTACAGGGGACTCCTGCTCTCTCCCCACACACACAGCTCCATACGGGGCCTCCTGCTCCAGGACATACCTGGTGGCCTCTCTCCCCACACACACAGCTCCATACGGGGGCCTCCTGCTCTCTCCTCACACACACAGCTCCATACAGGGGCCTCCTGCTCCAGGACATACCTGGTGGCCTCTCTCCCAACACACTCAGCTCCATAGAGGGGCCTCCTGCTCCAGTACATACCTGGAAGCCTCTCTCCCCACACACACAGCTCCGTACAGGGGCCTCCTGCTCTCTCCCCACACACACAGCTCCATACAGGGGCCTCCTGCTCCAGGACATACTTGGTGGCCTCTCTCCCAACACACTCAGCTCCATAGAGGGGCGTCCTGCTCCAGTACATACCTGGCGGCCTCTCTCCCCACACACACAGCTCCATACAGGGGCCCCCTGCTCCAGGACATACCTGGCAGCCTATCATCCACTGACACACAGCTCCATACAGGGGCCTCCTGTTCTCTCCACACACACACAGCTCCATACAGGGGCCTCCTGCTCTCTCCTCACACACACAGCTCCATACAGGGGCCTTCTGTTCTCTCCACACACACACAGCTCCATACAGGGGCCTCCTGCTCTCTCCTCACATACACAGCTCTATACAGGGGACTCCTGCTCCAGTACATACCTGGCAGCCTCTCTCCCCACACACACAGCTCCATACATGGGCCTCCTGCTCTCTCCCCACACACACAGCTCCATAAAGGGGCCTCCTGCTCCAGAACATACCTGGCGGCCTCTCTCCCCACACACACAGCTCCATACAGGGGCCTCCTGCTCCAGGACATTCCTGCCGGTCTCTCATGCCCTCACACACAGCTCCTTACAGGGGCCTCCTGCTCCTGGACATACCTGGCGGCCTCTCATCCCCACACACACACAGTTCCATAAATGGGCCTTCTGCTCCAGGACATACCTGGCAGCCTCTCATCCACTCACACACAGCTCCATACAGGGGCCTCCTGTTCTATCCCCACACACACAGCTCCATACAGGGGCCTCCTGCTCCAGGACATAGCTTGCGGCCTCTCATCCCATCACACACACAGCTCCATAAAGGGGCCTCCTGCTCCAGGACATACCTGGCGGCTTCTCATAACCACAAATACACAGCTCCATAAAGGGGCCTCCTGCTCCAGAACATACCTGGTGGCCTCTCTCACCACAAACACAGCTCCATACAGGGGCCTCCTGCTCCAGGACATGCCTGGCAGCCTCTCTCCCCACACACACAGCTCCATACAGGGGCCTCCTGTTCTCTCCACACACACACAGCTCCATACAGGGCCTCCTGCTCCAGTACATAGCTGGCAGCCTCCCTCCCCACACACACAGCTCCGTACAGGGGCCTCCTGCTCTATTCCCACACACACAGCTCCATACAGGGGCCTCCTGCTCCAGGACATACCTGGCAACCTCTCATCCACTCACACACAGCTCCATACAGGGGCCTCCTGCTCCAGTACATACCTGGCGGCCTCTCTCCCCACACACACAGCTCCGGACAGGGGCCTCCTGCTCTCTCCCCACACACACAGCTCAATAAAGGGGCCTCCTGCTCCAGAACATACCTGGCGGCCTCTCTCCCCACACACACAGCTCCATACAGCGGCCTCATGCTCCAGGACATTCCTGCCGGTCTCTCATGCCCTCACACACAGCTCCTTACAGGGGCCTCCTGCTCCTGGACATACCTGGTGGCCTCTCATCCCCACACACACACAGCTCCATAAAGGGGCCTTCTGCTCCAGGACATACCTGGTAGCCTCTCATCCACTCACACACAGCTCCATACAGGGGCCTCCTGTTCTATCCCCACACACACTGCTCCATACAGGCGCCTCCTGCTCCAGGACATAGCTTGCGGCCTCTCATCCCATCACACACACAGCTCCATAAAGGGGCCTCCTGCTCCAGGACATACCTGGTGGCCTCTCATAACCATAAACACACAGCTCCATAAAGGGGCCTCCTGCTCCAGAACATACCTGGCGGCCTCTCTCCCCACACACACAGCTCCATACAGGGGCCTCCTGCTCCATGACATAGCTGGCAGCCTCTCTCCCACACACAAAGCTCCATACAGGGGCCTCCTGTTCTCGCCCCACACACACAGCTCCATACAGGGGCCTCCTGTTCTCTCCACACACACACAGCTCCATGCAGGGGCCTCCTGCTCCAGTACATACCTGGCAGCCTCTCTCCCACACACACAGCTCCATACAGGGGCCTCCTGTTCTCTCCCCACACACAGCTCCTTACAGGGGCCTCCTGTTCTCTCCACACACACACACAGCTCCATACAGGGGGCTTCTGCACCAGGACATACCTGGCAGCCTCTCTCCCCACACACACTGCTCTATACAGGGGCCTCCTGCTCCAGTACATACCTGGCGGCCTCTCTCCCCACACATACAGCTCCATACAAGGACCTCCTGCTCCAGGACATACCTGGCATCCTCTCATCCACTCACACACCGCTCCATACAGGGGCCTCCTGTTCTCTCCCCACACAGACAGCTCCATACAGGGGCCTCCTGCTCCAGTACATACAGTACTATTCCTAGCAGCGCAAGACCTGTGTGTTTTTTCTTGTCAATCTTTTATGGAACTCTCACAGTAAGTTCCTCTCGGCCTTGCAGCGCTAGGAATATTTATTATATATAATCTATTTAGATTGTGTCAATAGCGCTCTGTTTAAATATTTTATACTCTTAAATTACCCTACTACCTATATACAATCCTCTACAAGGGAAAACTAAGCAAGGATTTAGAAATACCCCTCAAGTGTAAGGAAATCTAAATCACACATCAAACCCTAATCTATATTACCCAACACCACTAACACCTACAGGTAGATGTATGTATACGTTCCAAGAAAAAACAATAGTTACTTCAAAATCTACAAGGGAGTGAAAGAATTGAAAATAGGAACCCAAAGCTTGCATTGAAAGAGACTGTCTGCCACCCACTCAAAGGGGTTTCAACTGGCCCCACCAGCGAGACCAGCTGACAGCATCCAACCTCTGCCTATCCAAATCCATCATTCCTGAAGAATGAAACCCGCCACCTCTCTACAGGGGAGGACCTTTTTCCTTATGGACACCAGACACCATGCGCTCCACATGTGAAATCTACCTGCAAAGCTAACAAAATAAATCATGACTAAATTAAAACCACCATATCTTCTGACTGCTCCATAAACCCACTCAGGGTAACTCAGACCTGAAAGGCACAGAATACCAATGGCTTTGGACATCTCCTCATAAACCTTTACATCTAAAGGACACTCAAGCAGGAAGTGGTCCATCATCTCCTCCACCCCTGGACACTCCTTCCGTGGACAACCTTGTTCATGCCACTCCTCCACTTGAAATTCTCCCTAACATAAAGTCTTCCATGAAAAGAGAGCCAAGTGATGTCTTTGAACTTCTCTGGTATCCTCTGTGAATTTAACAGAGCTAACCGGCCGAAGCGAAATCACTCAGACAGTCCCTTAGTAACAGCTGGACATGGAAGTGGGTCTGCAAAATTCTTCTCCCCAACTCCCTTCTGCAGAAGTTTTTGACTTCACCCGGCCACCACACCAAAACGCTTCATCACCTTCAAGCTCTGGATGATGTAGATTGGGAGTTAACTACTTTGAATCTGAAAGTTTCTCACCTGGCCTCCTTCTAACCACAACTGAGGAAGGGGAACATCCAAAATCTACCCACTGAGGGGGAGCATCTGAAATCAAACTCCCAAGGTTACATTTTAAAAAAGTTGTTACAAAAAAGACAACAGGGTTTACCATATCTAAACCCCCATCTTTCCTCAGTCTGTAGGTCATGCCTATATTGACAATATTGACCATGTTTCCCCACAGAAGAAGGAAAAACAAGGAGTTCAATCTGGACCACATAGATTGAGGCAAAAAACACACGTAACTGACATACAAAAAAATAAGAATCAAATAAGTCTTGCACAGTTCCACCCTTTCCCTCAGAGATAACTTCCATCTCTTCTAGCTCTCTACCTTCTCGGTAGCATCTTCCAGCTTCTTACCCCAATTTAGGGAGGCATAATCACCATTGTCAAATGTAATGCCTAAAATTTTAATCTGCTGACTTGCCCGAGGGAAGCTGCCCGGAAGACAGAACTCATCACCTTCCTCCCCTATCCAGAAAACTTCACACTTTTATGGTTTACCCTGGAGCATGAGGCTTCAGAGTATTCACAGATAAGGTGTTCCACATCACGGGCCTCTGTCTGTGAGAACAGAACCACCATGACATCACCTGTGTAGGCCATCACCTATAGCGGAAACTCTGGGCTCAGCTGCACCCCACCCACCGTTCCTCTCTCTACCCTTCTGACAAAGGGGTCAAACACAAAAACATATAGAAGAGGGTTCAGGGGGCATCCCTGACGAACACCAGAGCCTATCCCAAAAGTGGGACCCACCCAATCATTTTCAAGTGGGAAGCTCTCGGCCTGACGGTAAATAGCCTGCAGCCATTCACCATCCGCTCTGGAAGACCATACCTTTTCATTAGGGCCCAAAGGTACTCATGGTTTACCTGATCAAAAGCCTTAGATTGATCCAATGCCAGTAAATACTTTCCCCACTTCTCAGCCCTGCACCGCTCAATGACCACCCGGACACCTAGGACAGCACTAAAGGTGCTACGGCCCTTCACCGTACAGTGCTGAGAGGGAGAAAGCAACAGCTCAGAAAATTCCGATAGCCTTTTAAAAAGTACCTTGGCCAAAATCTTCCTGTCCATATTGAGAAGGGCTATGGGGCGCCAGTTCTCAATACGGGATGGATCCTTTCCTTTAGACAGTAGTATAAGGGCAGATAACCTCATGGAAAGAGGGAGGACTCCCTCATCCAGGCTTTCATTATAAACTAACAAGGGAGTCAAAGAATTAAGAGGTCTGAAAAGGTCTTATAAAATTCAGATGTTAAACCATCCGGTCCTGGAGATTTTGGGGGGTTTGAGCTCTGTACCTTAATTTCCTCTGCCGTTATGTCACTCTCCAAAGATTCAAAAGAAGCAACCTGAGAACCCAAACCAGGTGTCCCCATCAGAAATTCCTCCATCCTCTCTCTGATAAGTGGATGCTCAGATAAAAGATCTGAATAATAGGACTCAATCACATCCAGAATGCCCCTCTTATCAATATGAAGAACACCCTTTCCATCTTTCAGTCCCCTGATCTCTTTGGCATCAACTAACCTCCTACAGTTCTGGTAGGAATCTGGTGAGGGGTATGTATCATAATCCCTCTCCAGAACCAAGGATGCCAGTCGGTTGTACTGAAACTCCTTCATCTGAGCCTCTACCCTGGAGATCCCCCCACTATCTCTCTCCTTAGAGATCAAGAGATCCAATTTCTTTCTCAGATTGTGGTAGATGTTTCATCTTAACAAGTTTTTCTTAGCTATAGACCCACAGAAAAACCTCTAGATTTTCTTTTTAATTACCTCCCACCACTCAGGTCTACTCCAACCTGCCTCCAAAAGCATCTCCAGAGATTGAAAGAAAACCCTAAAGGACTGTCTAACTCCCTCTTATTCCAGAAGGTCTGAATTCAATTGCCACAGGCCCTGCCCTTTCTGAGGGGTTTCTAAGGCATTCAAAGTTACTGAGAGAAAAGTGTGGTTGGAGAATTCCACTAACCTCACCCCTAAGGATGAGGTCCTTGAAGATTTCCTTAACAAAAAAATCTATCTATTCTAGATCTATGACTACCACTAAAAAAGGTAAAACCTGTGAGGTCTGGGAAATGCCGAATATGCACATCTACCAGACCCGCCTGCCTAATCATGCTAACTAAAAAATTGGAGTCATGGCCCTGAGTTTTCTTTGAGCCTCCCCTATCTTTTGGCCTAATTATGGTATTAAAATCACCACCAAAGATAACTTGCTGAGCCATAAAGGTTTTATCTCCATAAAGAGACATTTCCTATCCCACTGTGACTGAGGACCATAAATATTAATTAACCTTAGGTCCTTTCCCTTCATGTTGACATCCAAAATCAGACATCTACCTGCTTGCAACTCTGTAACCTTATACACAGTTAACATGTCAGTAAAAAGTACTGTCACCCCACCGTATGGCTCAGCCGCAAGAGACCAGTAAGAAGGACCCCTCCTCTACTCGTGCTTCGCTTTGTGAGATCCAAATTACTAATCCTGGTTTCTTGCAAAAATAAAAAATCAATCTCAACCATGTTGAAAAATCAAAGGCCATTATACGAGCACGTTCAGAAACTACGGAAGCCACATTAATCGTGGCACATCGTATGGGTTGGGGATCCATGATGTATAGATTATTAAATGCAAGACCTTTCTTACTTTTACCTTGCACAATTCCCAGCACCAAATCCACCACAAAACTACAAGCTAACCCTACTCGGGCCAGCCTTCTCTTCCATAGCGACAACTGTCACTACCCGTTCCTCCCTTACTCCCTGACAATCTACAGGGACCTTCTCTCTTCCGTAGGAGAAGGCCCAGGATCAGGAGGTTTGGGTACAAACTTGATAACCTGATGCTCAGTACCAGGTACCTGTACCTGACTCGGTCCTACACAGGAGCCTTGGGACGCACATTGAGCCACCCTATCCTCCCCCATACTCTGGGTCTCCTCTATCACCGTCACTTCCTCCACCACACTCGCTAAACTGCACATATTTTCCTCTTCTAGCTGAGTTCCAGCAGGGTCACACTCTAATCCCTCCCCATCACTTTCCTCCTGATCTGCTCTTTTTCTCCTCCTTTTATTCCTTTCCTCCCCCCTTCAATTTTATTAACTTTCTTTGTCACTGTCCTTGCTTGCTTCTTATCCTTCCCTGTTACCAAAATCACTTCACCCCCACTCCTCATTACTTCCTCCTCATCAGAGGAAAATACATCAAATTTGTTGCTTAGCACAACTTGCACATCTTCACCTTTCCTCTTTTTCTTATTTCCTCTCCTTACCTCCTGAAAAGGTGCCTCCTCTACCTGTTTCCCTTGTACCTGCTTTACATGCCCATCCCGTTCATCTACACCTAGTGGTTCTTTTTGTCTCACCTCCTCCTCCTCCTCCTCCTCCCTCTTTGGTTCTGGCCAAAGCTCCTGCCCACTATTATGGCTGGCCCGAGGACACCTGCTATACGGGTGGCCTTCTTCCCCGCATAAATTACATTTGACCACCCCACATTCTCTGGAAACATGACCGATCTTATTACACAATGAACATTTTATTGCGTTACATTCGCTGCTCAGATGCCTAAAATCCCCGCACTTAAAGCAGGTTCTTGGATGACCCTGGTAGAAGCATTGTACATGATCCCTGCCAATGTATGCAGCGGACGGTACATGGATGAATCCTCTGTCAGAATGATGCAGCTTTACCAGGGCCTCCCAAGCTCCCCCCCATACCCCCATCGTATATATCCAGATTTTATTAGGTCAGTCTGTATATCACAATATCTGGACAACCAAAAAAATCTTGGACAGGAATGGACTCATTCCTCACTAGAATATGCACCTTCACTTTATCATGTTTTGTAACCAAATTTAATCTGTAAATATCATATGGTTTTGACATTTTACATGCCTGACAATTTGTGCAGAACACTTGTAGTCCCTGGTAGGATAAAAAACTCAAATCAAATTCTGCAGATTTGACCGGGTGTATGCAAGCATATAAATCTGAGGGTTTAAACCCCAGACCAAATATCATTTTAAAGAAAATCTCTTTCATAGGAACTTCCTCCTCTCCTGCCCATCGGAACTGGATTCAATTTCTTTTTTTCCCAACCTGGCCTGCTGCACCCGGCATTTGTGGACCAGCATTATTCACATTCATATTAGAGACATTAGATCTTGTCACTTTGTTAGCATAAGATAAACTTCGAGGAACAGTTTGTTTGTCCGATACGTTTGTTACCACACTCCCCCCACCCTCTCTCCTTCTTACATCATCACAAATAATTTTAGCTGCCTCTGCAGCCCTGGCTGGTACAAGCATCTTATCTCCATAAACAGTTTCTATTACTTTAATCTGCTCCTCCGGCAGCCCAGTCTTTTCTAATGCAGGCATTCCTCGTGCAAATTGTCTTTCCTTTATGCGCCCTCCTAAACCAGTACCATGCGGCAACCTCCTTGTACCTATAACCTTATCGCCCTGCACGTCTCCGGGAACAATCCCCAGAGCCTCCCCAGTAACAGGTAATTCACCTGCCACTGCAGATTCACCTGGAGATCTCCCCTCAGTGCCACTTTTATGTAAAGCTTCCTCAAGCCTTAATTCCGCCATAACAACCTCCATTTGAGCCTGGAACACCGCGCCCTCTGTGTTCCTGGCTACGCCATCTGACATCACTACAGGTGGAAATAGTCCATGCCAGGCACTGTCAGGCTCAGCCGTCACCGGCCACTTCTTACCTTCCTTACCCCCAGCACCCGGCACACTGTTACTCACCTGCGGGACAGCCGGCTCACCGAAAGCGCCATTCTCCGCTCCATCCTCTACCTCAGGCTCGCAAGACATCTCCACTGTGTCCCCTGCCACGGACTTCTCCTGGGAATCAGCCACCACAGCTCCAGACACCACCACCTCTGTCATAACTTTATCCCCCATATTTACTGCATCATCAGCTGTTTTAGACTCAGCTTCTGCTGCTGCTGTTGCCTCTGTATCCAGCTGCATACTCTCTGCCTTGGGAGCACCATTTCCAGGCAGCACTTGCATCTGTATGGCTTTCTCCCTTTTCCTCTTTTCCTGCCGCAGTACAGCCATCTTTTTCCTGACCTTTTCAAATGTAGCCGCAATGAAATTAACTTCATCCCGCAGTGCAGGCCGTTCCCACTTGTAGCAGGAATTGCTCTTCTTTTTCTTTGATGCCAGTTTTAGCATTAACTTTTTTTGATTCTTTCTGCAGCTCTTCAATTGAATGTGCTAAATAATCTTCCTCCTCCTCCGCATCCTCCGGCTCACTGTCCCCCAGGAACTCTTCTTCACTAGCGCTCACAGCCATTTCCACAGCATCAGCAGGTCAACCCCCCCACTCCACTGCCGGAAAGGCCAGAGGTAATACCTGCTGCTTGACCTCAAGTTACCTCACTCGGGGGAGAGCCTCCTGGCAGTTTGAGGAGAGCTGCCGATGACTTCAGTTTCATCATTGAAGCTGCACTCACCACCGCATCTGGCTTTTTCCCCGTCCCTGCTGTAAAAAGAGAAACTATTTAAGGCTGAGGTGGCTATACTGTGCGGTAGAGGTGGCTATACTGTGCGGTAGAGGTGGCTATATTGTACAGTAGAGGTGGCTATACTGTGCGGTAGAGGTGGCTATACTGTGCGGTAGAGGTGGCTATATTGTACAGTAGAGGTGGCTATACTGTGTGGTAGAGGTGGCTATACTGTGCGGTAGAGGTGGCTATACTGTGCGGTAGAGGTGGCTATACTGTGCGTTTGCATTTGGAACAGCTGATATATTATTTTGTCGCCCTTTGCACTCCACATCAAGGCTGAGGTGGCCAAATTGTGCATCTGCTTTGGAGCAGGTGAAAAAGACCTTTGCTGGTTACTGCATCTTATTTTGCTCACAACCAAGACACAGTAGTGACGGAGCAGCCGTCCTAATTGCATCTCACGGCGGCCAACGGCAAGTGGCGCGTCTCTGGACTTATGTGAGTACCCTTTAGCACTGATGAGTGCGGGGAATGTAAGTTTGCAGTGAGCTAAGGACGATACGGATGGGGAGAATAGCTGGAAGTGGAGCTGCAGTCAGGTCATTTCTTCTCTCCTACATGACCAGGAGCATAGCAGCAAGTCCCTATACATCTTCCCAAGCTCCCATTTGTACGTTCTTGGCCCACACAAGTACATAGCTACCAGTGACTTTTGTAGGTTTGCTGGAATATTTTTTCTAGTGATACATTTACATCAAGTCAGCTGCTCTAATTAACCATATTAAATTGGATATTCATCTATGTGAGTTGATTTTGCGCAGTTATTGCTGAAAAATATCATGTCCATACTTTTGTCCTTTTGATTGATGGCTTTTTTAACGTTATATTCTACATGGTATGTAATTATTAATGGATATTACATTTATTTAAAACCATGAGTTGTATTTAGCTTTTTAGTATTGGCACTCCAATTAAATTAGATGTTGTGTTTGTAGCTGTTTTCAACTAAAAAAGAGAATTGCCAACTTCTCTTGGGAGCAGCCTCAACCATAAGTAACGCACTACACCATTTATTATTCTGTATTATTTGCTCTTGTGTCTGTACAGACTCATCCTTATCTGTGACTCTCCTGCCTCATCCTATCCTATGTCTCTCAGGCTTTCCTGCCCCATCTCTCCAGAATCATCCTTAACCGTGTCTCTCTAGTCTCATCCTCTCCTGTGTCTCTCCAGAATCATCCTTAACCGTGTCTCTCTAGTCTCATCCTCTCCTGTGTCTCTCCAGAATCATCCTTAACCGTGTCTCTCTAGTCTCATCCTCTCCTGTGTCTCTCCAGAATCATCCTTAACCGTGTCTCTCTAGTCTCATCCTCTCCTGTGTCTCTCCAGCCTCATCCTCATCTGTATCTCTCCAGTCTCATCCTTTCCTGTGTCTCTCCAGCCTCATCCTCATCTGTATCTCTCCAGTCTCATCCTCTCCTGTGTCTCTCCAGCCTCATCCTCATCTGTATCTCTCCAGTCTTATCCTTGCCTGTGTCACGACCCTGTTTAGTTGTCACCTTTTTGCCTTGAGACTTACCCCTGTCAGCTGCCCCATGAATCTGTGTTTGTAGTTCTCCTGGGGGATCTGCTCTGACTTGTCTATGCATTCCTGTCACAGTGATTATTGCACCTGGTCTCTCCTGTCTGTGAGCACTGCTAGCCCTGATTGGAGTCGCAGGTGTGGTTCTGATTCTCAGATGAATACTCCCTCTGCATGTTGTGCCTTCCACCACTCAGAAATGCTACTGCCAGACCACTTGTCCATATCCACCAATTGCTGCCAGACCCAGGGTATATGTTTCCTCCCCTGATAGCATTCTGGGCCTGAACATCTCGTCTTCCTGTGATGTATGGTTCATGCTGTTTCTGCATTCAAGTCTATCCCTTAAACCTGCTCCAGCAACCCCTGGTGCATCCCGAAAACCTGCTTCAGTAATACCTGGCATCCAGTCGTCCTGTTACAGCAATACTTGGCCTGTGCTCTGCTGCTAGTCCTACTCCTGGTTGGTCCCTGGCATTCTGTAAACCTGCATCGTGTCACCCTGCCTTGCTTCCTGCTGTGGATCAACTCCTGCCTCTTTTACCTACCTACTCCTTCCCTGAACCTAAAATTCCCAAACCTACCCATTCCTTCCTGAAACCTGTTATTCCCAATTATCCAATCCAGTCCAGCCTGCACCTGAGTTCCAACCTTGTCACAGCATTTCTGGATCACCCTGTTTAACCCTCGTCTCAGCATTACCTGATTTCCCTTCAGCCATTGTCACGTTATTCCAGTCCAGAGTCAAGTTCCAAGCTCATCAGTTCTATCCACGTAGCCACCCAGCTACCAGCGTCTACCCACGGCTATCCAGCCGCTCCACATAGCTACCCAGCTACCAGCGTCTACCCACGGCTATCCTGCCGCACCATGTAGCTACCCAGATACCAGCGTTTACCCACGGCTATCCAGCCGCTCCACGCAGCCACCCAGCTACCAACGTCTACCCACGGCTTCCCAAGCCACAACAAGTAGCTTCCACACTACCATCCATCTGCAAGCCCATCTACTAGTAACCCGACCAGCTCAGTCAGCCTACCTGCCGGTCCCAGTCCGGTCCCTCCAAGTTCCTTCTGGTCACATTCCAATGTCTCAAGTTTCCAGTTCCAGTCACTCATCACCAAAGGCAGTTCTCACTGCTACCCACTTCTTATAATAAAAGAGCTATTCATCTACATCATCTGTGGTTCCAGTCATGCCGGCCTCCGTTGAAACCCGATCACCACCTGAGACAGGTACCTCGCAGACACCAATTGTGACAGAATGTTCAGGCCCAACGATGGTGGCAGATCAAGCACCTATTAAGGGACTAGATGCTTTCCGTAACCTGGTCACCCCGCTTGGATTCACAGGAGGCCGTACAGCATCAACTGCTACAGCTTTTGAAAATCCTGAATAACTGGCTAGATGTTACCCAAACCTTACCTGAACCCCTAACTACCTTGTATATGTTCTGTTTTATAGAGTATATGTATCAAATTGAAAAAATAATAAAGAATACTTTATTCAAAAAAACAATTATGGGAAATGTGATCTGCTTACTAAGAGTATGTGATAATTAGGGCTTGGAGAAGAATTTTACGAAGGGCAGCAGAGGGCAACGGCTACACAGAGCTGAGGGTGCGGGCTACACAGAGCTGAGGGGACGGGCTACACAGAACTAAGGGCGCGGGCTACACAGAGCTGAGGGTGCGGGCTTCACACAGAGCAGAGGGCACGGGCTACACACAGAGCTGAGGGCACGGGCTAAACACAGAGCTGAGGGCACGGGCTACACACAGAGCTGAGGGCACAGGCTACACACAGAGCAGAGGGCACGGGCTACACACAGAGCAGAGGACACAGAGGGGGTTTCAAGTCTCGTACCCCAGAAGGGGATATCAAGTCTGGCACCCGAGCAAGGGGTCTCAAGTCTTGTACCCCAGGAGGGGGTTCCAAGTCTTGCACCCCAGCAAGGGGTTTCAACTCCCATTCCCCAGAACGGGATCTCAAGTCTGGTACCCCAGGAGGGGGTCTCAAGTCTGGTACCCCAGGAGGGGGTTTCAAGTCTCGTGCCCCAGGAAGGGGTTTCAAGTCTCGTGCCCCAGGAGGGGGTTTCAAGTCTCACGCCCCAGGAGGGGGTCTCAAGCCTCGTGCCCCAGGAGGGGCTCTCAAGTCTCGCGCCCCAGGAGGGGGTCTCAAGTCTCGTGCCCCAGGAGGGGGTTTCAAGTTCCTGTTATCAGGGAGAAGTGTCTTGTAGTACAAAATCTGATTATGGTTCCTTTTCACCGTCTCCTGCATATATTGTTCCAGAAGGTGACAATCTCTGTAGTCTGTTCTCAGCTTTGATTGTTGATGCTACTGTCTCTAGCTCCTCTGGACCCCTTCCAGTCCCATCAGTTGGTCCGAATACGAACATCTGTCAGCTTCTGTTGTTTTGACTCCTCATAAATCGGAGCATCCTCAAGTCTCTTCCAGCCCTGCACCTGAATGTGCTCCACAGTCCTTGAACACACAGGATTCGTCGCATACTCCAACATGCATTTATTTTGATGGGGACTTAACTCAATACTATGCTTTATTGAAACAATTCTTCGGTATGATGAATTCTTTTATGTCATGTGGAGTCAAGTCTACTAATATGGTAGAGTTTATTATCTCATCTTTTCAGGGTAAAGCTTGGGACTGGGTTGCCCCTATTTACAACTCCAATGATCCAATGCTTCAAAATATAAAGACTTTCAGTGAAGCTGTTGTCAAAGAATTTGGTCCTTACCCTGTAAACCAAAATTCTAGCGAAGTTCTCAGTTCCAAAATATTGTCCGAGCAGTCTGTTTGTGCTACCAAGAATTCGTCCTCCACTCCTCTGAAATCTGAACAAGGTCAAGTTTTTAAGGGCCAGCGTGCCGAATTCCAGGCATCCCAAGAGAGCAGCACTTTTGAATCTGTAACCCAGAACATGACTTGTGCACACACCTCCTTGTCCCCTTTCTGCTACTGTTCCTCCCAAAATTCTGATCCTGTCCTTCCCAGCCACATATTTCCACAGGAGTTACCAGAGATTTCTTGTCCGTTGGTTGGCACAAAACATTCTCACAGCAAAAAGAAGAATCAGCGAAGATCTTGAACTATCTCCCTTGTAGACTTTGCACTCTAAGTACCCCAACAAAATTGAGAATTGGGAAGAGCTTTGAAGAAAGTTTTTTTTTTTGTTTGTGTCCGGAGTCCACCCATAAAGAGGGGGGTACTGCCACAACCCTGTCTAGTTGTCTCCTTTTTGCCTTGAGACTTACCCCTGTCAGCTGCCCCATGGATCTGTGTTTGTAGTTCTCCTGGGGGATCTGCTCTGACTTCTCTATGCATTCCTGTCACAGTGATTATTGCACCTGGCCTCTCCTCTGTCTGTGAGCACTGCTAGCCCTGATTGGAGTCGCAGGTGTGGTTCTGATTCTCAGAGCTGCAGAGATGAATACTCCCTCTGCATGTTGTGCCTTCCACCACTCAGAATGCTACTACCAGACCACCTGTCCATATCCACCAATTGTTGCCAGACCCAGGGTATATGTTTCCTCCCCTGATAGCATTCTGGGCCTGAACATCTCGTCTTCCCGTGATGTATGGTTCATGCTGTTTCTGCATTCAAGTCTATCCCTGAAACCTGCTGCAGCAACCCCTGGTGCATCCCGAAAACCTGCTTCAGTAATACCTGGCATCCAGTCGTCCTGTTACAGCAATACTTGGCCTGTGCTCTGCTGCTAATCCTACTCCTGGTTGGTCCCTGGCACTCTGTAAACCTGCATCGTGTCACCCTGCCTTGCTTCCTGCTGTGGATCAACTCCTGCTCCTTTTACCTACCTACTCCCTCCCTGAACCTAAAATTCCCAAACCTACCCATTCCTTCCTGAAACCTGTTATTCCCAATTATCCAATCCAGTCCAGCCTGCACCTGAGTTTCAACCTTGTCACAGCATTTCTGGATCACCCTGTTTAACCCTCATCTCAGCATTATCTGATTTCCCTTCAGCCATTGTCATGTTATTCCAGTCCAGAGTCAAGTTCCAAGCTCATCAGTTCTATCCACATAGCCACCCAGCTACCAGCGTCTACCCACGGCTATCCAGCCGCTCCACGTAGCTACCCAGCTACCAGCGTCTACCCACGGCTATCCAGCCGCTCCACGCAGCCACCCAGCTACCAATGTCTACCCACGGCTTCCCAAGCCACAACAAGTAGCTTCCATGCTACCATCCGTCTGCAAGCCTATCTACTAGTAACCCGACCAGCTCAATCAGCCTACCTGCCGGTCCCAGTCCGGTCCCTCCAAGTTCCTTCTGGTCACATTCCAAGGTCTCAAGTTTCCAGTTCCAGTCACTCATCACCAAAGGCAGTTCTCACTGCTACCCACTTCTTATAATAAAAGAGCTATTCATCTACATCATCTTTGGTTCCAGTCATTTCGGCCTCCCTTGAAACCCGATCACCACCTGAGACAGGTAACTCGCAGACACCAATTGTGACAGCCTGTGCCTTTCCAATCTCATCCTGCCTGTGTCTCTCAGCCTCAACCTTGCCTGTGTCTCTCAGCCTCAACCTTGCCTCTGTCTCTCCAGACTCATCCTTGGCTGTGACTCTCCAGCCTCATCCTTGCCTGTGTCTCTCCAGTCTCATCTTGCCTGTCTCTCAGCCTCACCCTTGCCTGTGTCTCTCAGCCCCATCTTCACCTGAGTTTTTCCTCCCTATCATTGGCTGTGTCTCTCCAACCTCATCCCCACCCGTGTCTCTTTAGCCTTATCCTCGCCTAGGTCTTTCTAGCCTCATCCTTGCCTGTGTCTCCCAAGCCTCCCAAACCTGTGTCTCTCCAGCCTCATCCTCACCTATCTCTCCAGATCCATCCTCTCCAGTGTTTCTCCACTCTCATCCTCATCTGTGTTTCTCTAGCCTCATCCTCACCTGTGTCTCCCCAGCCTTATGTTCTATAGTGTCAATGCAGCAGTGGCATAACTAGGGCAGGATGAGTGGGGCACGTGCCCTGGGCACCGTGGGACCGATAGTGCGGGGGCCCCGCTGGCCATGGTACCTGCCCATCCTAGTTAGCCAGCGTAGTGCCGACTGCAGTGAGTGCGGTCAGCACTACACTTTTACACAGGACCGGTGCTAGGCTTCCCAGTGCCGGTCCTATGCTGCACAGCTGAGCCCCTTCCCTCCCCCTGAGTGCTTGCCCAATAGTGCCAGGAGGAGGGTGGCAGGCAGGCTCATGCTGTGCATAACAGACATCACTGCCAGCGCTGGTGGTGATGTGTGTGTTAATCAGCAGCCAATGAAAGTCAGACAGACTCTCATTGGCTGCTGTTGCTGTACACACATCTCTTCCAGCACTGGTAGAAATTTGTGTTAAACAGCAGCCAATGAGAGTCAGACTCTCATTGACTGCTGCGGCGCCCACTGCAAGAGCTGGCTCCAGCAGTGGGTAATGGGAGAGACGTCACGTCTCTCCCATAATGCAGAGCGCGCCAGCCCGAGAGGACAGACGTGTGGACGGTGGCAGGAGACGGAGTATGGATTCAGGTAAGTTTTTTTTCTTTTATTTATTGTGTCATTTTCAGTGTGTATTTGTCGGGGGGACACTTATACTGGGGCACTGCATCGGAGGGGACTACTACTGGGGGCACTGCTTCGGGAGGGATACTACTGGGGGCACTGCATTGGGGGGGCACTACTATGGGGGCACTGCATCATGGGTCACTACTACTGGAGGCACTGCATTGGGGGGGAACCACTACTGGGGACTACTACTGGGGGGGACTACAACTGTGGGCACTGCATCAAGGGGGACTCCTACTGGGGGTACTATATAAAGGGCACTGTATAGGAGGGACTACTACTGGGGGCACTGAAAAGGGAGAACCACTACAGGGGGCACTGCATATAGGGGATAACTACTGGGGGCCTGCATAAGGGTGACAACTATTGGGGCACTGTATAAGGGACACTACTGGGGGCCTGCATAAGGGGGGATCACTCCTGGGGGCACTGTATAAAAGGCACTGCATGTGGGGGATCACTACTGGGGGCTTGCATATGGTGGATCACTACTGGGGGCACTGTAAGGGGAACTAATGGTGGACTGCATAAGGGGGACCACTACAGGGGGAACTGTATAAGGGGCACTACTGGGGGTACTGTATAAGGGTCACTACTGGGGGCCTGCATAAGGGGGACCACTACTATGGGCACTGAATAGGGGGAACTGTATAAGGGGCACTGCATTAGGGTGCATATGAAAAGAAATGTTCCCAGTGACAAGAAAGGGGTGTGTGTCATGTTGACACACCCCATTTTTCAGTGGCCATGCCCCTGGTGACCATGCCCATTTTTTACCACGCGTACATGGGGGGGCTCCATTTTAAAATTCCCCCTGGGCTCCAAATACTCAGTATAAGTGTCCCCCACGACAAATACACACTGAAAATGACACAATAAATAAAATAAAAAAACTTACCTGAATCCATGCTCCGTCTCCTGCCACCGTCCGCACGTCTGTCCTCTCGGGCTGGCGTGCTCTGCATTATGCTGCAATGCAGCCTCATCCTCTGTGTTTTTCCAGTCTCATCCTTGCCTGTTTCTCCAGCCTCATCCTTGCCTGTGTCTCCAGCCTCTTCCTCAACAGTGTCTCTCCAGCCTCATCCTTGCCTGTGTCTCTCTAGTCTCATTCCCATCTGTATCTCAGTCTTATATGCCCTTGTGTCAGTACAGACTCATCCTTGTCTGTGTCTCTTCAGCCTCATCCTCATCTGCCTCATTCTATTCTGTATCCCCCAGTCTTTTCTGTCCCATCTCTCCAGACTCATCCTCACCTGTGTCTCTCAGTCTCATCTTTGCCTGTGTCTATAGTCTCATCCTCTCTAGTGTCTATCCAGCCTCATCCTCACCTGGGTCTCTCCAGCCTCATCCTCACCTATGTCTCTCCAGCACAATCATCTCATGTTTCTCTAGTCTCATCCTCATATGTGTCTCTCTAGGCTCATCCTTGCCTGTGTCTCTCTTGCCTCATCTTCTCCTGTGTCTCTTCTGCCTCATCCGCTCCTGTGTCTCTCCAGCCTCATCCACTCCTGTGTCTCTCCAGCCTCATCCTTGCCTGTGTTTCTCCAGCCTCATCCACTCCTGTGTCTCTCCAGCCTCATCCTTGCCTGTGTCTCTCCTGCCTCATCTTCTCCTGTGTCTCTCCAGTCTCATCCTTGCCTGTCTCTCAGCATTATTCCCTTGTGTCTCTCATCCTCACCTATATCTCTCCAGCACAATCATCTCATGTTTCTCTAGTCTCATCCTCATCTGTGTCTCTCTAGGCTCATCCTTGCCTGTGTCTCTCTTGCCTCATCTTCTCCTGTGTATCTTCTGCCTCATCTGCTCCTGTGTCTCTCCAGCCTCTTCCATTCCTGTGTTTCTCCAGCCTCATCCACTCCTGTGTCTCTCCAGCCTCATCCATA
Source organism: Taudactylus pleione (assembly GCA_031769625.1). Lineage (NCBI taxonomy): Eukaryota > Metazoa > Chordata > Amphibia > Anura > Myobatrachidae > Taudactylus > Taudactylus pleione. The sequence continues at coordinate 83,282 of JAUIMM010002832.1, forward strand.
CCTGTGTTTCTCCAGCCTCATCCTTGCCTGTCTCTCCAGCTTCATCCTTAACTGTGTTTCTCCAGCCTCATCCTCACTTGTGTCTCTCCAGCCTCATCCTCACCTGGGTCTCTCCAGCCTCATCCTCACCTCTGTCTCTCAGCACAATCCTCTCCAGTGTTTCTATAGTCTCATCCTCATCTGTGTCTCTCTAGGCTCATCCTCGCCTGTGTATCTCCTGCCTCACCTTCTCCTGTGTCTCTCCAGCCTCATCCACTCCTGTGACTTTCCAGACAACTGCTCCTGTCTCTCCAGCCTCATCTGCACCTGTCTTTCAGAATTATTCCCTTGTGTCTCTCAGCCACATTCCCCCATGTCTCAGCCCCATTGCCCCGTTTCTCAGCCCCACACCATCTGACTCTTCAGAACATCACTATCTCTGTCCAGCACATCCATCTTCCCAGCCCCAAGTGTTCAATACTATCAGCCCCCTTATCTCTGCAACTCCAGCCTCCCTTCCTGCCAGTGTCTCTCCATCTCCAGCCCCCTATCCTGTCCAACAGCTCACAAGACCCCATACCTGCGACTCTCCAGCCTCCCTCCACGTGACTCTCCAGCCACTCTCACATTTTTTTGTAGATGGTGTGGGCATGACTTCTCATTCAGGATGGGGCGCTGGGAGGAGCGGTAGTGCTGTTTTTTTTTTTTTTATAGGACTTGGGGATACTACATGGACCGAATAGGATGTGATCCCTTCATATTTTATGTATTAAATGGGTCACGGAGGCATGTGTGGTGGTGTGTTTATTTAATAAAATATTATAACATTTGGTGTTTATGTACTGTACTTTTGTTTACAGGTGGAGTACCAATCCTAGTGGGCCCTTGATGTCTGGGTATGCTGGAAATTGTGTTTAAACAGTGCCATCATGCCTGGGCAGCCTTGCTGGGACCTGTAGTCTATCTGTAAAAAACATTTAACTATATTATTATTATTATTATTATTATTATTATTATTTTCATTTTTTTTTCAATTACACTTTTGCCTCCACAACCAAAGCACTGGGGGTGCAGAGACAAGCTGGTTGTCCTTTATAATGAGGACCTCATTTTTTTGAAGGGGTCCCCACTTCCCTAGGATTTTTAGCACTGGGGTGACCAGTATGGGGTGGGTTACCATTATGGCAGGGGAAGCTGCACTGTGTGTTCCCCTGCTATAGCACTATCCCCCTGGCTAGTTCAGACTAGTGCTGGTAATTGGAAAGTAGGGGGAACCCCATGCTGGTTTTTTTCCTATATTTTACAATACCAGCCTAGGCTTAGAGGCCTGGGGCTGGTTATTGATGTGGGGAGAGGGGTACTAATTTCTGTCTTTTTTTCACCATTTAAGCCTTATTAATAAAAACAACGCCTGCACAGATCATAGTGATCTGAGCAGTGCTTCACAGTCCTCTACAGATTAATGCCAGAATTGCGCTGGATATACAGCGGAAAGGGGGCTTCAAAACAGAGTTATCGACGGCGACTTTCAAATGACAGTCAAAACCGATGCTTACTGTAGTAAAGGCTGTATTTCTCAGGACTACACTGCCGGCAATGCCCATCGGATTGAATTGTAGTAAATCTACTCCTCAGTCTCTGGCCACTGCTGGCACATTCAGAATGCGGCTGGCGGTTCTGGCTGGGCACTGCTCTTATTACACTAATCCTCTCTGGACAGGATTAGAGGATGTTCTTATCTCCCAGGTCAGTGCAGGGTCTTATACTGCATTTCTGGACCCCCCAAAGCAAATAGATGGAAAATGGTCCCTAAACAAATGTTTCTTGTGGCAAGTGGGGAAGAGTCAGCGCCATAAGTGTGGGCAGCAGAGCGTGAATTCCACATTTATTGTCTATTTAGATAAAGGAGATGAGCTGTAAGTCGCTGTTTATGCAGATGCCGCTACAGGTTCCTCGCGTGTGCGGTGTAACAGGACGCACTGGAACTAAAATGTAATTAGCCAGAGAGGAAATGAGAAACAAAAATATCTCATTAACAGTAATGACCTTATCTAAGAGTTCTCAGCTGCCAGCAAACCTGTCACGCTGAGTGTAGGGGTAGAGTACATATATATACTCTACTGTATATCATGTATCGGCAGTACAGTCATTCCAGATTCTAAATACAACATTCTACAGCATGGGGGAAGGTAGCAGAGTGGTCAGTGTGCAGGGATGGCAGGGGAGGTGGGTGGCAGGGTGGTCAGTGTAGAGGGGTGGCAGGGGAGGTAGGTGGCAGGGTGGTCAGTGTGCAGGGGTTGAAGGGGAGGTAGGTGTATGGAATAGGTAGCAGGGTGGTCAGTGTGCAGAGGGGTAGGTGGCAGGGTGGTCAGTGTGCAGGGGTGGCAGGGAAGGTAGGTGGCAGGGTGGTCAGTGTGCAGGGGTGGCAGGGGAGGTAGGTAGAAAGGTGGCCAGTGTGCAGGGGTGGCAGGGGAGGTAGGTGTACGGGGTAGGTAGCAGGGTGGTCAGTGTACAGGGGAGGTAGGTAGCAGGGTGGTCAGTGTACAGGGGTGGCAGGGGAGGTAGGTGGCAGGGTGGTCAGTATGCAGGGGTGGCAGGGGAGGTAGGTGGCAGAGTGGTCAGTTTACAGGGGAGGTAGGTAGCAGGGTGGTCAGTGTGCTGGGGTGGCAGGGGAGGTAGGTGTACATGGGGTAGGTAGCATGGTGGTCAGTGTGCAGGGGTGGCAGGGGAGGTAGGTGGCAGGGTGGTCAGAGTACAGGGGTGGCAGGGGAGGTAGGTAGCAGAGTGGTCAGTGTGCAGGGGTGGCAGGGGAGGTAGGTAGCAGAGTGGTCAGTTTACAGTGGTGGCAGGGGAGGCAGGAGGCAGGGTGGTCAGTGTGCTGGGGTGGCAGGGGAGGTAGGTGTACATGGGGTAGGTAGCAGGGTGGTCAGTGTGAAGGGGTGGCAGGGGAGGTAGGTAGCAGGGTGGTCAGTGTACAGCGGTGGCAGGGGAGGTAGGTGGCAGAGTGGTCAGTGAGCAGGGGTGGCAGGGGAGGTAGGTAGCAGGGTGGTTAGTTTACAGGGGTGGCAGGGGAGGTAGGTGGCAGGGTGGTCAGTGTGCTGTGGTGGCAGGGGAGGTAGGTGTACATGGGGTAGGTGGCAGGGTGGTCAGTGTGCTGGGGTGGCAGGGGAGCTGGTGTACATGGGGAAGGTGTCAGAGGGGTCAGTGTACAGGGGTGGCAGGAGAGGTAGGTGGCAGGGTGGTCAGTGTGCAGGGGTGGCAGGGGATGTAGGTAGAAGGGTGGTCAGTGTGCAGGGGTGGCAGGGGAGGTAGGTGTACATGGGGTAGGTAGCAGGGTGGTGAGTGTACAGGGGTGGCAGGGGAGGTAGGTGGCAGGGTGGTCAGTGTGCAGGGGTGGCAGGGGAGGTAGGTGTACATGAGTAGGTAGCAGGGTGGTCAGTGTGCAGGGGAGGTGGGTAGCAGAGTGGGCAGTTTACAGGGGTGGCAGGGGAGGTAGGTGGCAGAGTGGTCAGTGTGCAGGGGTGGCAGGGTAGGTAGGTTGCAGAGTGGTCAGTTTACAGGGGTGGCAGGGGAGGTAGGTGGCAGGGTGGTCAGTGTGCTGGGGTGGCAGGGGAGGTAGGTGTACATGGGGTAGGTAGCAGGGTGGTCAGTGTGCAGGGGTGGCAGGGGAGGTAGGTAGCAGGGTTGACAGTGTGCAGGGTTGGCAGGGGAGGTAGGTGTACATGGGGTAGGTAGCAGGGTGGTCAGTGTGCAGGGGTGGTAGGTAGCAGGGTGTTCAGTGTGCAGGGGTGGCAGGGGAGGTAGTTGGAAGGGTGGTCAGTGTGCAGGGGTGGCAGGGGAGGTAGGTGGCAGGGTCGTCAGTGTGCAGGGTGGTCAGTGTGCAGGGGTGGCAGGGGAGGTAGGTGGCAGGGTGGTCAGTGTACAGGGGTGGCAGGGGAGGTAGGTGGCAGGGTCGTCAGTGTGCAGGGGTGGCAGGGGGAGGTAGGTGTACGGGGTAGGTAGCAGGGTGGTCAGTATCTGTGGGTGGCAGGGGAGGTAGGTGGCAGGGTGGTCAGTGTGTGGGGGTGGCAGAGGAGGTAGGTAGCAGGGTGGTCAGTGTGCAGGGGTGGCAGGGGAGGTAGGTGGCAGGGAGGTCAGTGTGCAGGGGTGGCAGAGGAGGTAGGTGGCAGGGTGGTCAGTGTACAGGGGTGGCAGGGGAGGTAGGTGTACATGGGGTAGGTAGCAGAGTGGTCAGTTTACAGGGGTGGTAGGGGAGGTAGGTGGCAGGGTGGTCAGTGTACAGGGGTGGCAGGGGAGGTAGGTGGCAGAGTGGTCAGTTTACAGGGGTGGCAGGGGAGGTAGGTGGCAGGGTGGTCAGTGTGCTGGGGTGGCAGGGGAGGTAGGTGTACATGGGGTAGGTAGCATGGTGGTCAGTGTGCAGGGGTGGCAGGGGAGGTAGGTGGCAGGGTGGTCAGTGTAGAGGGGTGGCAGGGGAGGTAGGTAGCAGAGTGTTCAGTTTACAGGGGTGGCAGGGGAGGTAGGTGGCAGGGTGGTCAGTGTGCTGGGGTGGCAGGGGAGGTAGGTGTACATGGGGTAGGTAGCAGGGTGGTCAGTTTGCAGGGGTGGCAGGGGAGGTAGGTAGCAGGGTGGTCAGTGTGCAGGGTTGGCAGGGGAGGTAGGTGTACATGGGGTAGGTAGCAGAGTGGTCAGTTTACAGGGGTGGTAGGTGGCTGGGTGGTCAGTGTACAGGGGTGGCAGGGGAGGTAGGTAGCAGAGTGGTCAGTGTGCAGGGGTGGCAGGGGAGGTAGGTAGCAGGGTGGTCAGTTTACAGGGGTGGCAGGGGAGGTAGGTGGCAGGGTGTTCAGTGTGCTGGGGTGGCAGGGGAGGTAGGTAGCAGAGTGGTGATCAGTGTGCTGGGGTGGCAGGGGAGGTAGGTGTACCTGGGGTAGGTAGCAGAGTGGTCAGTTTACAGTGGTGGCAGGGGAGGAAGGAGGCAGGGTGGTCAGTGTGCTGGGGTGGCAGGGGAGGTAGGTGTACATGGGGTAGGTAGCAGGGTGGTCAGTGTGAAGGGGTGGCAGGGGAGGTAAGTGGCAGGGTGGTCAGTGTGCAGGGGTGGCGGGGGAGGTAGGTGGCAGGGTGGTCAGTGTGCTGGGGTGGCAGGGGAGGTAGGTGTACATGGGGTAGGTAGCATGGTGGTCAGTGTGCAAGGGTGGCAGGGGAGGTAGGTGGCAGGGTGGTCAGTGTAGAGGGGTGGCAGGGGAGTTAGGTAGCAGAGTGGTCAGTTTACAGGGGTGGCAGGGGAGGTAGGTGGCAGGGTGGTCAGTGTGCTGGGGTGGCAGGGAAGGTAGGTTACATGGGGTAGGTAGCAGGGTGGTCAGTGTGCAGGGGTGGCAGGGGAGGTAGGTAGCAGGGTGGTCAGTGTGCAGGGTTGGCAGGGGAGGTAGGTGGACATGGGGTAGGTAGCAGAGTGGTCAGTTTACAGGGGTGGTAGGGGAGGTAGGTGGCAGGGTGGTCAGTGTACAGGGGTGGCAGGGGAGGTAGGTAGCAGAGTGGTCAGTGTGCAGGGGTGGCAGGGGAGGTAGGTAGCAGAGTGGTCAGTGTGCAGGGGTGGCAGGGGAGGTAGGTAGCAGGGTGGTCAGTGTGCAGGGTTGGCAGGGGAGGTAGGTGTACATGGGGTAGGTAGCAGAGTGGTCAGTTTACAGGGGTGGCAGGGGAGGTAGGTGGCAGGGTGGTCAGTGTACAGGGGCGGCAGGGGAGGTAGGTAGCAGGGTGGCCAGTGTGCAGGGGAGGTAGGTGGCAGGGGAGGTAGGTGTACATGGGTAGGTAGCAGGGTGGTCAGTGTGCTGGGGTGGCAGGGGAGGTAGGTGTACATGGGGTAGGTAGCAGGGTGGTCAGTGTGAAGGGGTGGCAGGGGAGGTAGGTGGCAGGGTGTTCAGTGTGCAGGGGTGGCAGGGGAGGTAGGTAGCAGGGTGCTCAGTGTGCAGGGGTGGCAGGGGAGGTAGGTAGAAGGGTGGTCAGTGTACAGGGGTGGCAGGGGAGGTATGTAGCAGGGTGGTCAGTGTGCAGGGGTGGCAGGGGAGGTAGGTAGCAGGGTGTTCAGTGTGCAGGGGTAGCAGGGGAGGTAGGTTGCAGGATGGTCAGTGTGCATGGGTGGCAAGGGAGGTAGGTGGCAGGGTGGTCAGTGTGCAGGGGTGGCAGGGGAGGTAGGTGGCAGGGTGGTCAGTGTACAGGGGTGGCAGGGGAGGTAGGTGGCAGGGTGGTCAGTGTGCTGGGGTGGCAGCGGAGGTAGGTGGGAGGGTGGTCAGTGTACAGGGGCTGCAGGGGAGGTAGGTGGCAGGGTGGTCAGTGTGCTGGGGTGGCAGGGGAGGTAGGTGGCAGGGTGGTCAGTGTGCTGGGGTGGCAGCGGAGGTAGGTAGCAGGGTGGTCAGTGTACAGGGGTGGCAGGGGAGGTAGGTAGCAGGGTGTGCAGGGGTGGCAGGGGTGGTAGGTAGCAGGGTGGTCAGTGTGCAGGGGTGGCAGGGGAGGTAGGTAGCAGGGTGGTCAGTGTGCAGGGGTAGCAGGGGAGGTAGGTTGCAGGATGGTCAGTGTGCAGGGGTGGCAAGGGAGGTAGGTGGCAGGGTGGTCAGTGTGCAGGGGTGGCAGGGGAGGTAAGTGGCAGGGTGGTCAGTGTACAGGGGTGGCAGGGGAGGTAGGTGGCAGGGTGGTCAGTGTGCTGGGGTGGCAGCGGATGTAGGTGGCAGGGTGGTCAGTGTACAGGGGCGGCAGGGGAGGTAATTAGCAGGGTGGTCAGTTTGCAGGGGTGGCAGGGGAGGTAGGTGGCAGGGTGGTCAGTGTACAGGGGCGGCAGGGGAGGTAGGTAGCAGGGTGGCCAGTGTGCAGGTTAGGTAGGTGGCAGGGGAGGTAGGTGTACATGGGTAGGTAGCAGGGTGGTCAGTGTGCAGGGGTGGCAGGGGAGGTAGGTAGCAGGGTGGTCAGTGTGCAGGGTTGGCAGGGGAGGTAGGTGTACATGGGGTAGGTAGCAGGGTGGTCAGTGTGCACGGGTGGCAGGGGAGGCAGGTGTACATGGGGTAGCTGGCAGGGTGGTCAGTGTACAGGGGTGGCAGGGGAGGTAGGTGTACATGGGGTAGGTAGCAGGGTGGTTAGTGTGCAGGGGTGGCAGGGGAGGTAGGTAGCAGGGTGGTCAGTGTGCAGGGGTAGCAGGGGAGGTAGGTAGCAGGCTGGTCAGTTTGCAGGGGTGGCAGGGGAGGTAGGTGGCAGGGTGGTCAGTGTGCAGGGGTGGCAGGGAAGGTAGGTGTACATGGGGTAGGTAGCAGGGTTTTCAGTGTGCAGGGGTGGCAGGGGAGGTAGGTAGTAGGGTGGTCAGTGTGCAGGGGTGGCAGGGGAGGTAGGTGGCAGGGTGGTCAGTGTACAGGGGTGGCAGGGGAGGTAGGTGTACATGGGGTAGGTAGCAGGGTGGTCAGTGTGCAGGGGCAGCAGGGGAGGTAGGTAGTAGGGTGGTCAGTGTGCAGGGGTGGCAGGGGAGGTAGGTGGCAGGGTGGTCAGTGTACAGGGGTGGCAGGGGAGGTATGTGTACATGGGGTAGGTAGCAGGGTGGTCAGTGTGCAGGGGTGGCAGCGGAGCTAGGTGGCAGGGTGGTCAGTGTACAGGGGCGGCAGGGGAGGTAGGTAGTAGGGTGGTCAATGTGCAGGGGTGGCAGCGGAGGTAGGTGGCAGGGTGGTCAGTGTACAGGGGTTGCAGGGGAGGTAGGTGTACATGGGGTAGGTGGCAGGGTGGTCAGTGTACAGAGGTGGCAGGGTAGGTAGGTGTACATGGGGTAGGTAGCAGGGTGGTCAGTGTGCAGGGGTGGCAGGGGAGGCAGGTGTACATGGGATAGCTGGCAGGGTGGTCAGTGTACAGGGGTGGCAGTGGAGGTAGGTGTACATGGGGTAGGTAGCAGGGTGGTTAGTGTGCAGGGATGGCAGGGGAGGTAGGTAGCAGGGTGGTCAGTGTGCAGGGGTGGCAGGGGAGTTAGGTGTACATGGGGTAGGTAGGAGGGTGGTCAGTGTGCAGGGGTGGCAGGGGAGGTAGGTGTACATGGGGTAGGTAGCAGGGTGGTCAGTGTACTGGGGTGGCAGGGGAGGTAGGTGTTTATGGGGAAGGTAGCAGGGTGGTCAGCAGGGCCAGATTGGGAATTTAGTGACCCTGGAATGCTCTGGAATTGTCCCTATGTACAGGCGCCTGTTACAGTAATCTTACCCTAAGTTCCTGTTGGGTGATGCTCTTCTTCCTAGATGTGTTCTTCCGTTCCTTGGGATGTCCCTGATGAAGGCTATTAGCCGCTATGCGTCGGGCACACACTCCAGAACTACAGCACTGAGGACATACAATAACTTGGCACACACTCTAGCAAGGAACAATGCCCAGCCGCTTACCCATCCCCAGTCTCCTCACCATCCGGCTGTGGTAGACATCCAGGGACCATGTGACCGGACGGGATCATGGCAACTGGCATACTACAACTTAGCGAGCGGGTAACCGGGCACACACCCCAGCGGCAGCAGAGGATCGCGAGGAACGGAACACCTATAGGAAGAAGTGCATCACCCAACAGGGACTTCGGGTAATTTGACAGACCGGAGGGCACGGGATGCCACTCCTCCAGAGCGCAACACCCATAACAATTCTACTAACACAATTATAAGGAGGACAATTCACATAATGTTTTTGGTGTATACACTTCAGTACAGTAAGAAGCATCATTTATCTTCACTTTACATTCAGACGCATATATCTCATCTTAATTCAAGGGAGCATTGTGACTTCATGCTAATAGCTAATAAATATCTATTTTACTTCACCCCACGCAAGTCTACCACGTTATTTACTGAACCACACCACTAAGCTGACTGCAGACATTCTTATCTTACAATGATCCCTATGGCTACATCATCCTTCTGGGAGGGAGCTGAATGCCAGCATACAGCGGGGGGGCGTGGCCCGGCTATGACTCCGTTTTGGGGGCAGAGCCAGGGACGTGACAACATGATCACGTCATCATGGCCCCGCCCCCTCTTCACAATACCGAAAATAAAGGCATTGTGAAGCAGTGGGCGGAGCCACGATGAATCGCGTCATCGGGGCCTCCGCTGCGTTTTTTTTAGTAGAAGTCCGGGGGCAGGCGGCAGCTGGGAGGCTTGCATGCCTTTCCAGGGGGTCGGGAGCGGCAACCAATATTCGGGAGGCTCCCGACCAAATCGGGAGGGCAGGCAAGCCTGGGCTACATGTATTATCTGATAAGTATCAGTGTTTTCGGAAACACATAGATCTTACTGACTGCTTTGGGGCTCATTTACATTTGGATGTAAGTCAGGTTTATGGCACGCCTCTCAGATGTAGCTGTACACGCCCATCACATGTATGACATGCCTCTCAGATGTAGCTGTACAAGCCCATCACATGTATGACACGCCTCTCAGATGTAGCAGTACAAACCTATCACATGTAAGACATGCCTCTCAGATGTAGCTGTACACGCCCAACACATGTAAGACACGCCTCTCAGATGTAGCTGTACACGCCGATCACATGTATGACATGCCTCTCAGATGTAGCAGTACACGCCCATCACATGTATGACATGCCTCTCAGATGTAGCAGTACACGCCCATCACATGTATGACACGCCTCTCAGATGTAGCAGTACAAACCTATCACATGTATGACACGCCTCTCAGATATAGCTGTACACGCCCATCACATGTATGACACGCCTCTCAGATGTAGCAGTACAAACCTATCACATGTATGACACGCCTCTCAGATGTAGCTGTACACGCCCATCACATGTATGACACCCCTCTCAGATGTAGCTGTACACACCCATCACATGTAAGACACGCCTCTCAGATGTAGCAGTACACGCCGATCACATGTATGACATGCCTCTCAGATGTAGCAGTACACGCCCATCACATGTAAGACACGCCTCTCAGATGTAGCTGTACACGCCGATCACATGTATGACATGCCTCTCAGATGTAGCAGTACACGCCCATCACATGTATGACACGCCTCTCAGATGTAGCAGTACAAACCTATCACATGTATGACACGCCTCTCAGATATAGCTGTACACGCCCATCACATGTATGACACGCCTCTCAGATGTAGCAGTACATGCCTATCACATGTATGACACGCCTCTCAGATGTAGCTGTACAAGTCCACTTTACCGCCGCGCTCATAGGTGCTGCTTTCACAATCTCCCTGACATGCTTTTTCAAAAGTAGGAAAGTATGGCTAGTGCCAGTAAGGATAGCAGCACCGCCGGAGCCCTGGAAGGCTGTATAGGCTGCCGGCTGCATGTCTGGAGTCTCCAACGGACACTCTGGCGGTGCTGACGCAGTGACATTGGTACCACATATCACACACATCACCATAAATCACATAGCACCACACATTACACATCAGCCATGTATATAGTACCACATATCATACACATCACCATCAATCACATAGCACCACACATTACACATCAGCCATGCATATGGTACCACATATCACACACATCACCATCAATCACATAGCACCACACATTACACATCAGTCATGTATATGGTACCACATATCACACACATCACCATCAATCACATAGCACCACACATTACACATCAGCCATGTATATGGTACCACATATCACACACATCACCATAAATCACATAGCACCACACATTACACATCAGCCATGTATATGGTACCACATATCATACACATCACCATCAATCACATAGCACCACACATTACACATCAGCCATGTATATGGTACCACATATCACACACATCACCATAAATCACATAGCACCACACATTACACATCAGCCATGTATATGGTGCCACATATCACACACATCACCATCAATCACATAGCACCACACATTACACATCAGCCACGTATATGGTACCACACATCATACACATCACCATAAATCACATAGCACCACACATTACACATCAGCCATGCATATGGTACCACATATCACACACATCACCATCAATCACATAGCACCACACATTACACATCAGCCACGTATATGGTACCACACATCATACACATCACCATAAATCACATAGCACCACACATTACACATCAGCCATGCATATGGTACCACATATCACACACAGCATCACTAATCACATAGCAACATGAATCACACGGCATCATACATTACACAGCATCATACATTACACAGCATCATGAGCAACCATGTGAGAATAAGTAAAGTTGCAGTATGCAGAGGAGGAGAGGGCTCGTGGGGTCCCATGTTTTACACTCACAATGCTGCAGTATTGTCACATACATCATGGATGTCACATACATGTCATATGGTGCAGTACTTTCTATATGATCTGAGTCTTACTGACGGTTGGTAGTTATGAACACTGCACACAGGAAGCTCTCCACATAAGTGCTACAATGTAACAAAGAGAGCGATAGGATCATGAATGGAGATTGCAATAAGCAATACCAGGCGCCATGTCCTAATCAGTTAATTGGTTTATTAAATGAAAGAAAAACAAAAGTGTGTTTGCAATAGGCAGCCATAATGCTAACTAAATAGATGTGTGGAGTTTGCCGTAAGAGCTGGTGCTAATGATGTTTATGCTCCACTTAGAGAGGGGCCGCAATGTTATCTCCCCCGGCCACGGTGCATCGCAGAGAGCGGCCGCCCCGGCACATGCTCACTGTCTATACAACCAGGGGCTCTTATCCCAATTTCTGTTTGCACATCATCTCCAGTCAGTGGGGACAGCTCAGATCCATTTTACTTTTTAATAACATTTTAGAAATCGCTCAGGTTGGGGTAAACACCAGTGTGATTGCTGGGAGGATGGAGGCGCCTGTCAGGCATGGAATATTTCATCTGTTTCCGGAGGGATTAGAGAGAATGGGGGAGGGAGGTGTTGCCGGCGGAATAACAATGGGATCCGGCTCGCAGCCCACGTTGCTGAGCTCCAGCAGTTATATTACCAGCAAGATGGTATAAGGGCAGATCTAAGGGGCAGTGTGAGTTACCGGGGCAGATCTCAGATTGGGTATATGGTCACCTGAGGAATAGGGGAGATACCACTCTATGGGGTGCGCCTGATATCTATGGCTGAGGTATATCTGGAGAAGAGGTTATGGATGCAGTATAGGGATGTGAGGGGGCAGTTATGGCTTGGTATATAGGTACATATGAGGGGGCAGTTATGGCTTGGTATATAGGTACATATGAGGGGGCAGTTATGGCTTGGTATATAGGTACAGATGAGGGGGCAGTTATGGCTTGGTATATACAGAAGGTACATATGAGGGGGCAGTTATGGCTTGGTATATAGGTACATATGAGTGGGCAGTTATGGATTGGTATATAGGTACATATGAGGGGGCAGTTATGGCTTGGTATATACAGTAGGTACATATGAGGGTGCAGTTATGGCTTGGTATATACAGTAGGTACATATGAGGGTGCACTTATGGCTTGGTATATACAGTAGGTACATATGAGGGTGCACTTATGGCTTGGTATATAGGTACATATGAGGGGGCAGTTATGGCTTGGTATATAGGTACATATGAGGGGGCAGTTATGGCTTGGTATATAGGTATATATGAGGGGGCAGTTATAGCCAGGTAAAGAGGTACATAGGAAGGGTCAATTATGGCCGTATATAGGGGCACATATGATGGGGCATTGATGTCTGGGCATAGGGGCACATATGAGGGGGTAGTAATGGTGGCATATAACAGTACATATGTGGGGGCAGTTATGGCTGGAGTATAAGAAACACATACAAGGGGGCAGTTATGGCTAGAATATATGGGTACATATGAGGGGGCAATTAAGGCAGCATATAAGAGCACATAAGGGTGGGGCAGTTATGACTAAAGCATAAAGGTACATATGAGGGGATAATTATGGATGGAGTATTTCTCTCTGCTCACCTGGTGCTGGTGTCTCCCTCTGCTCACCTGGTGCTGGTGTCTCCCTCTGGTCACGTGGTGCTGGCGTCTCCCTCTGCTCACCTGGTTCTGGCGTCTCCCTCTGCTCACCTGGTGCTGGCGTCTCCCTCTGCTCACCTGGTGCTGGTGTCTCTCTCTGCTCACTTGGTGCTGGTGTCACTCTCCCTACTCACCTGGTGCTTGTGCCTCTATCCATTCACCTGGTGCTGGTGCCACCCTTTGTTCACCTGGTGCTGGTGTTTCCTACTGCTCACTAGGTGCTGGTGTCTCCCTCCACTCACCTGGTACTGCTGTCTCTCTCAGCTCACCTTGAGGTGGTATCTCGCTCTGCTCACCTGGTGCTGGTGTTTCTAACCACTCACCTGGTTCTGCTTTTCTCTCCACTCACCTGGTGCTGGTGTCTCTCCGCTCTCCTGGTTCTGGTGTCTCTCTTTGCTCACCTTATTCTGGAGTCTCTCTCTGCTCACCTGGAGCTGGTGTCTCTCTTTGATTACCTGGTTCCTATGCTCCTCTCAGCTCTCATGGTGCTGGTGCCTCTCTTCATTCACCTGGTGTTTCTCTTTGCTCACTTGGTGCCTCCATCCATTCATCTGGTGCTGGTGTTGCTCTTTGCTCACCTGGTGCTGGTGTTTCTCTCCACTCACCTGGTGCAGGTGCCTCCTTCTGCTCACCTGGTACTGGTGTTTCCCTTCACTTACCTGGCACTGATAATTCTTTCCAGTCATCTGGTACTGGTGTCTCTGCTCATCTGGTGCCTCCATCTGCTCACCTGCTGCTGGTGTCTCTCTTTGCTCGCCTGGTGCTGTTGACTCCCTCAACTCAACTGGTGCTGTTGTCTCTCTCAGCTCACCTTGAGATGGTATCTCCCTCTTCTCACCTGGTGCTGGTGTTTCTCTCCACTCACCTGGTTCTGCTGTTCTCTCCACTCACCTGGTGCTGGTGTCTTTCTCCACTCTCTGGGTTCTGGTGTCTCTCTTTGCTCACCTTATTCTGGAGTCTCTCTCTGCTCACCTGGAGCTGGCGTCTCTCTTAAATTACCTGGTTCATATTCCTCTCTTAGCTCTCCTGGTGCTGGTGTCTCTCTCCATTCACCTGGTGTAGGTGTTTCTCCCTTCATTTAACTGGTGCTGGTGTTTCTCTCCACTCATCTGGTGCAGGTGTCTCTCTGCACTCACCTGGTGCTGGTATCTCTCTGTGCTCACCTGGTGCTGGTGTTTCTCACCACTCACCTGGTTCTGCTTCTCTCTCCACTCACCTGGTGCTTGTGTCTCTCTTTGCTCACCTTATTCTCGAGCCTCTCTCTGCTCACCTGGAGCTGGTGTCTCTCTTTGATAACCTGGTTCATATACCTCTCTCAGTTCTCATGGTGCTGGTGCCTCTCTTCATTCACCTGGTGCAGGTGTCTCTCTCCACTCACCTGTTACTGGTGATTCTCTTTGCTCACCTTGTTCCTCTGTCCATTCATCTGGTGCTGGTGTTGCTCTTTGCTCACCTGGTGCTGATGTTTCTCTCAACTCATCTGGTGCAGGTGTCTCTCTGCACTCAAATGGTGCTGGTATCTCCCTCTGCTCACCTGGTGCTGGTGTTTCTCTCCATTCACCAGGTCTTAGTGTCTCAATCACTGCTCACCTGGTGCTGGTGTTTCTCTCCACTTACCTGGTGCTGGTGTCTCTCTCTGCTGTGCTGTTGTCTCTCTCTCCACTCACCTAGTGCTGGTGCCTCCATCCATTCACCTGATGCTGGTGTCTCCCTCTACTCACCTGGTGCTGGTGTTACTCTCTGCTCACATGGTCCTGGTGTTACTCTCTGCTCACCTGGTGCTGGTGTTACTCTGCACTCATCTAGTGCTGGTGTCTCTCTCTGCTCACCTGGTGCTGGTGTTACTCTGCACTCATTGAGTGCTGGTGTCTCTCTCTACTCACCTGGTGCTGGTGCCTCTATCCATTCACCTGGTGCTGGTGCCACCCTTTGTTCACCTGGTGCTGGTGTTTCCTACTGCTCACTAGGTGCTGGTTTCTCCCTCCACTCACCTGGTGCTAATAAATCTTTCCACTCACCTGGTGCTGGTGTCTCTCTTGGCTAACCTGGAGCAGGTGTCTCCCTCCTGCTCACCTGGTGCAGGTGTATCCTTCTGCTCACCTGGTACTGGTGTCTCCCTCCACTTACCTGGCGCTGATAAATCTTTCCAGTCACCTGGTACTGGTGTCACTGCTCATCTGGTGCCTCCATCTGCTCACCTGTTGCTGGTGTCTCTCTTTGCTCGCCTGGTGCTGTTGTCTCTCTCAGCTCACCTTGAGCTGGCATCTCCCTCTTCTCACCTGGTGCTTGTTTTTCTCTCCACTCACCTGGTGCTGGTGTCTCTCTCCGCTCTCCGGGTTCTGGTGTCTCCCTCTGCTCACCTTATTCTGGTTTCTCTCCATGCTGAACTGGTGCTGGTGTCTCTCTCTGCTTACCTGGTTTTGGTGTCTCCCTCAGTTCACCTTATTCTTGTTTCTCTCTCTGCTCACCTGGTGCTGGTGTGACTCTCTGCTCAATTTATTCCACTTTCTCCCTCTGCTCACCTGGTGCTGGTGTTTCTCTGCATTCTAATAAATCTTTCCACTCACCTAGTTCTGGTGTCTCTCTCCTGCTCACCTGGTGCAGTTGTCTCCTTCTGCTCACCTGGTACTGGTGTCTCCCTCCACTTACCTGGCGCTGATACCAGTCACCTGGTACTGGTGTCTCTGCTCATCTGGTGCCTCCATAAGCTCACCTGTTGCTGGTGGCTCTCTTTGCTTGCCTGGTGCTGTTGACTCCCTCAACTCACCTGGTGCTGCTGTATCTCTCAGCTCACCTTGAGGTGGTATCTCCCTCTGCTCACCTGGTGCTGATGTTTCTCTCCACTCACCTGGTTCTGCTTTTCTCTCCACTCACCTAGTGCTGGTGTCTCTCTCCGCTCTCCTGGTTCTGGTGTCTCTCTTTGCTCACCTTATTCTGGAGTCTCTCTCTGCTCACCTGGAGCTGGTGTCTCTCTTTGATTACCTGGTACCTATGCTTCTCTCAGCTCTCCTGGTGCTGGTGTCTCTCTTCATTCACTGGGTGCAGGTTTCTCTCTCCACTCACCTGGTCCTGGTGTTTCTCTTTGCTTACTTGGTGCCTCCATCCATTCATCTGGTGCTGGTGTTGCTCTTTGCTCACCTGGTGCTGGTGTTTCTCTCCACTCACCTGGTGCAGGTGCCTCCTTCTGCTCACCTGGTACTGGTGTCTCTCTCCACTTACCTGGCACTGATAATTCTTTCCAGTCATCTGGTACTGGTGCCTCTGCTCATCTGGTGCCTCCATCTGCTCACCTGCTGCTGGTGTCTCTCTTTGCTCGCCTGGTGCTGTTGACTCCCTCAACTCACCTGGTGCTGTTGTCTCTCTCAGCTCACCTTGAGATGGTATCTCCCTCTGCTCACCTGGTGCTGGTGTTTCTCTCCACTCACCTGGTTCTGCTGTTCTCTCCACTCACCTGGTGCTGGTGTCTTTCTCCGCTCTCTGGGTTTTGGTGTCTCTCTTTGCTCACCTTATTCTGGAGTCTCTCTCTGCTCACCTGGAGCTGGTGTCTCTCTTAAATTACCTGGTTCATATTCCTCTCTTAGCTCTCCTGGTGCTGGTGTCTCTCTCCATTCACCTGGTGTAGGTGTTTCTCCCTTCATTTAACTGGTGCTGGTGTTTCTCTCCACTCATCTGGTGCAGGTGTATCTCTGCACTCACCTGGTGCTGGTATCTCTCTGTGCTCACCTGGTGCTGGTGTTTCTCACCACTCACCTGGTTCTGCTTTTCTCTCCACTCACCTGGTGCTTGTGTCTCTCTTTGCTCACCTTATTCTCGAACCTCTCTCTGCTCACCTGGAGCTGGTGTCTCTCTTTGATAACCTGGTTCATATACCTCTCTCAGTTCTCATGGTGCTGGTGCCTCTCTTCATTCACCTGGTGCAGGTGTCTCTCTCCACTCACCTGTTACTGGTGATTCTCTTTGCTCACCTTGTTCCTCCATCCATTCATCTGGTGCTGGTGTTGCTCTTTACTCACCTTGTGCTGGTGTTTCTCTACACTCATCTGGTGCAGGTGTCTCTCTCTGCTCACCTGGTGCTGGTATCTCCCTCTGCTCACCTGGTGCTGGTGTTTCTCTCCATTCACCAGGTCTTAGTGTCTCAATCACTGCTCACCTGGTGCTGGTGTTTCTCTTCACTTACCTGGTGCTGGTGTCTCTCTCTGCTGTGCTCTTGTCTCTCTCTCCACTCACCTAGTGCTGGTGCCTCCATCCATTCACCTGATGTCAAGAATGCCCCCGAATAGGCAAAATTTGTCTTTCTTTTTTTTGCTCTGAGCGAGAAATACCCCCTTATGTCTCCCTCTACTCACCTGGTGCTGGTGTTACTCTCTGCTCACCTGGTGCTGGTGTTACTCTGCACTCATCTAGTGCTGGTGTCTCTCTCTGCTCACCTGGTGCTGGTATTACTCTGCACTCATCTAGTGCTGGAGTCTCTCTCTGCTCACCTGGTACTGGTGTTACTCTGCACTCATCTAGTGCTGGAGTCTCTCTCTGTGTTTCTTGTCAAAGTCAAATAATTGGTTGTGATCGTTGTACAATTATTAACTGACAATGTAGTCGTATATGGTCGCATGACTTATTACGAGGATGCTACTTTGCGTCGCGCAATCTGATGTGCTAAACTGCGTATTCACAACACACATACACTGATGCACATAATGCACACACACATATAAATGTATATATACACGGTCGCTCATATGTGTATGCACATACTTACACATGGACGCTCATCTGTATATAGTCACATACATACCAACACATTTGCTATTTCAACACACAGACGCACATATGTGGACGCATATGTGCAAGATGGTTCCCACACATTATAGTTAATAACCAGAGTTATTAAAGGTATTTTTAGCTAATAATTATGATGTAATATGTACTTAAATGAGATCTAAGGTTTAGAATACAGTGGACATGTCATGTTTGGTATCATACCAAATCCCTGTTTATTTGCATACATCCGTATCTATTGGCACAGAAGTCGCATCATACGTCCACTAGTTATGGATTATAGAGAGTTATTGGATAGAAATGTTATAACATGCATGCAGTGTTGTAGCTAGTATTAACCAGTTGTTCGGTGGGAAGCTACACAAAGAGACCATTGGAGAACTGAGCCATGCCCCTGATGACACCATATGAACTAACCAATGACCAGATTGTCCAGAAGCAAGAACCAATGGAAACCTGTTAATTAGTACCTTTGATAACTCAGAAACCTGTAAGGTATATCAGCTGTGTCCCGATCCCAGTGTAAAGGTATCTTCTTGCGACCACAGACGTCTGGATTGATGACTGTATACTGGGACCAGTGCGCATGCGTATGTATCGGCTGTTGCTTTATTATTGCTTTTTACTCTAATTGTTAAATCATACATCGTGTTACCCCTTTTATACATAAATAACAGTTTGTGCTTTGGAACCACACGATTGGACTGGAAAGCAATTCTTTCTTAAGCGACTTGCAACGCTAAATAGCGACTAGTGACTATTAGGAATCAATAGATGGGGGCTCATGCTTGAGGTCACGCTACCGGAAATTACTCAGAACAACCGGATTTCGATTCCTCAATAAATGGGTGGACGCATCACATACGGGTAAGAACGCAAATCTGTTTAAAACCTGTTTTGTACTCTGTGTTGTGAAACTGAATATCCGTTTTTGGGTGATCTAAGGAGCGCTGATTAGAATCCAGGGACAAGAGAGAAAAGTCTGTTTCTTTTATTGTCACTTTTTGCGCTGCAATAGGCGATTCGCAAATAGCGTATGCATCTTCCCTGTATTACTGCCACATGTTTGAACAATCGTTGTAATAGATAGTCTTGTATCACTTGTTAAAATCTTCTGAATAGGTATTGCCAATAGGGAAAGCATTTTTTCTGTGCAGAAAACAAAGGTATATGAATGTGAATGTATGCTTGTGATGTGAAAATAAGGAAAAAGATAAATGGAGAGGTTTTTGCTTTTTGAACTGTTGGTAATAGACAGGGCCAGCTAAGGTGTCCAAGAGGTGGATAGGGCAGCCATAGCAGGTATAACTGAGCGAGAAAACGAAGGTGTTTTTCTCGGCTGAACCCCCAATATTAATCGCAAAGACCATTGATAAGTTGTAGTGTCTCTGGGCAATGCGATCAGACCACATGGTGGTATGACTTGGGGGTTGTGGGAGCAAATCACTGGCAATTCTAAGTGTTATTGGAATACTTAGATGCTACCAGTAGAGAGTAACTCAAAGTAGGAAGCAGCAGGCGAAGCTTGGTTTAATTCATCTGGTAAGCAGGAGCATAGTATAGGCTAGATTCTGTTTCCTCATTTGTGCAAAACTGACAAAACACGCAGTCATTTGTACACAATGGGTGGAAGTGTGTGGACGCAGCTTGGTTAATTCGTCCACCGGTCGAAGTCTCTGGCAAAAGTAGCCAAAGTGTTGTCCCAGATGGCTGCTAATCAGTCACTAGGGATGGTCAATGAGATGCTGCTTATGAATGGGCTGATCGGGTCGGCAAGGTACATAATGAATGTGAAGTATGGCGTGTACACTACTGCATACTGCGACATATGGGTCAAGATGACCAAAGGATGTGTGAAACCCTTTCCCAAAGTTGGCAGTTTAGATTCGGAGGTACTAAATACAGTTAGAGATAGCATATGTTTAGTAAAATCTTTGAAGAAAAGAGTAAAGTATAATGATTGTTTAAAGTTATGGCAGCACGAGGGGAACACATAGCACGGTGGTGTATGTGTGTCGCAAAGTAGCATACTCACACCACTAGGCAGCATGCACACAGCGCAAAGTAGCATGTTCACGGCACAAAATAGCGCACACACATGGCAAAGTAGCATGCTGCAAAGCAACACGCCTCCAGGTAGCATACCCACGCTGCAAGGTAGCATTATCGCACATAAAGGAGAAAGCGCACGTGCACCTTGGCCGCCATATGTGACAGCCGATACCAAAAATAATAAAAAAAATTGTATTAAGTAACTTATATCCTGATTTAAGTCCCCTCAAGGAAAATGTTTTGGTAGAAGATGATGAACCTACTGTAATTTCAGCCATTACACATGCTGATAATATATTAGATGTTCCACAGAGAGTAAAGGCAGCAATCCAACCAGCAGGGGCAGCAGCTGAAATTTGTTAGACTAGTGGAGACCGTACTAGGAGAGGTAACACCCATAGTACCGAAACAATTGTTGATCCTGAATATAGTGATGTGGTAGGTGTATATCCTGTCCGTACAATAGCAGTTCCCAATGGGAAACCGGACAAAGATAGTGTAGTTCCCATACGGAATGTAGCAATGCATTGTCCATGGTCGAGAGCAGAACTACATTCCATTATGTCAGATTTCCCAGACCCTAGGAAAGAGTTAGCCAAATGCCAGAAATTTGTTAAAGATTTAGGTAATGCTCATGAGCCAACTAATAAAGATTGGCGAGTGGTGTTAAGGGCCTGTCTCCTCCCCAATACTGATGTGCAGAAGTTTATTAAGGATTGTATATTGGAGGAGGATGAATCCTTGACGGATGAGGATAACCAGGTAAATATAAAATGTATAATAACACAATTGGCTATATATTTCCCAGTGGTAGTTAACTGGAGTAAAATCTTCACTATTAAACAAAAAGATAGTGAATCAGATTATTTCGCCAGAGTGCTGCTAATGATAACCCAGTACACTGGGATAGCAGATATTAAAGATGATGTACACCACAGGGAAGTAGCTGTTACAGTACTTATGGATGGTCTCAAAGATAATCTAAAGACCAGGGTGCAAACCTCTCTACCTAACTGGAGAGGAATTACTGTAGATGCAATTAGAGAGTCTGCCATAGAACATGACAAGAACATTTGCAGGAAGAAAGAGGCACAGTGTGAGAAGTTAATGGCAGTGAGCATTCAGGCTTTAGAGGGATTCCCTACACAGTCACAGTCTTACAACACATACCAGCAATTAAATCATACAGTAAGGTGTTTTAATTGTAATAAAGGACACCTACAGAGGTACTGTAAATTGAGAAATCGGGGGCCACCTAAGAAGGAAACACCTAGGTACACTCAGAGAGGGCACTCACAAAATTCAGGAAATTTCCAACAGTTACCCGCTCACATAGTGACAGCAAACGCTCTGCTGGGGGATGATTGTCAGTGCTAGGGGTCAGGTCATACCTGTAGTCTACAGCCAGTCAGGTTAACTGAGAATACTAGTGAAGAACCTACAATGACAGTTGATATATCTGGTACTAAATACACTTTTCTTGTAGATACATGGGTGACCAGATCCGTGATAACGTCTTCATTTTATTTACAGGTTACCAACAAGACCATAGCAGCAATGGGTTAATGGGGAGGGTACAGCATTACCCTCTAACCAGAACTGCAGATGTTACTATCGGGCCACTGCAAAATAAGCATTCCTTTCTCCTGGCAGCTGCAGCTCCTACTAACCTGCTGGGAAGGGATTTGCTGTGTAAAATGGGATGTGTCCTATATTGTACCCCTGATGGCATATTCCTAGATATACTGGAAAAGGTTGCGCATGAGGTACAGGACATATTGGACACACCACAATGGTTAATGTGGCACTCTGCCATTTTAAAACAAAGTCCATCTCAGGTAAGAGAAATGTTAGTGCAAATACCGGGTTCCCTCTGGACCAAAGATGGACAGGACACTGGATTGATGGCAAATGTAGCTCCTGTAATGGTTAATTTGAAGAGTGGTAGGCAAGCTCCAAAAATCCTCAGTACCCATTAAAGCCAACGGTGGAGCTAGGGTATATCCCATAATTGAGAGGTTACTGCAACAAGGGATTTTAGTTCGTACAGTTAGTCCAGCCTATAGTCCCATTTTTCCAGTAAAGAAGGCTGGGGGGAGGGGCTATAGATTAGTACAGGATCTTAGGGGGGTTAACAAAGTTGTTGAAAGCCAATTCCCCATAGTGCCCAATCCAGCTGTCATACTCATGCAGATTCCACCATCTGCAACCCACTTCACTGTCATTGATCTATGTTCTGCATTCTTTTCTATTCCTCTTGACCTTGACTGTCAATATCTGTTTTAATTTTCCTACAGAGGGGTACAATACATATGGACACGATTGCCCCAGGGTTTCATAGATAGCCCCAGTATTTTCTCTCAGGCTTTATATGACTGTTTGCAATCTCTTCAACCAAGCAATGGGTCTGTCCTCATTCAATATGTAGATGATTTGTTGTTCTCTGATTAATTTATGTCATGTTTAAATTATAGTAAACTGTTATTGCTTCATCTCTCACAAACAAGGCACAAGGTTGCAAAGGACAAATTATAGCCATGCCAGACTAAGGTTAAATACTTGGGACACTATCTAACCTAGGGTCTAAGACACTTGACAACTGACAGAATACAAGCCATACAGACCATGACACTGCCGCAAAACCAGCAGCAAATCCGTACCTTCTTGGGCATGTGTGGATACTGCAGGATGTGGATCCCAGGTTTTTCTATTTTGGCACTACCATTGCAGGAATTAGTTTTATCCTCAAAACCCGACCGTGTCACACACACTGAAGATACAGAGCAGGCTTTCCTTAACCTTAAGGATAGTTTAACAAAAGCGGTACACCTGTCAAACCGTATCGCAGGTGAGCTCAGGGAGGACAGAAACCTCCTGTGGAGCAGAAGGTAACTTTTCTGACACCTCCTGCTTAAAACCCAAAAAGTCAGAAAGATCTGGGAATACCAGATTATGAAAAACCCTTTGAGTTATTTTGTACGGAGACTGATGGCTGCGCAGCAGGTGTCCTCACACAGAAACATGGTGATGCTAGCAGACCTGTAGCATACTACAGTGCACAATTGGACACTGTAGCAAGATCACTCCCAACGTGTTTAAGAAGTATAGCTGCAACTGCTCTTCTGGTAAATAAGAGCGAGAATGTAGTATTAGGGCATGATGCAACTGCCTATACACCGCATGCAGTATCTGCTTTGTTAAGTTCTGCCCAAACCAGGCATGTCTCGTCAGCAAGGTTCACGAAATTGGAACTATCTGCAATGGCACCTGCAAATATTACCATTAAACAGTGCAATACATTAAATCCAGCAACGTACTTACCATATGTGCCTCGAGATGCACAAAGGGTGGAGGAAGGTGAGTCTCTGGTTGAAGGTGAGTTTGGCAGGTATACTGACACACATGATTGTATGGAGTATTTGAATCAGACCTTTACTGCAAGATCAGACATATGTGATACACCATTAGAAGATGTAGATTTGACATTTTACATGGATGGGAGTTGTCATAGACAAACTGACACAGGAGAATTATGCACAGGTTATGCTGAGGATGTGTTAGAAGCTGAACCACTTGGTCCACCTCACTCAGCACAGGTGGCTGAATTGGTGGCATTAAGGAGAGTGTGTGAATTGGCAGAAGGTAAATCAACTAATATCTACACTGACACTAGGTACGCCATCGTGTTAATACATGATTTTGGGGCTCTTTGGCATCTTAGGAACTTTATGACAGCTGCAGGCACACCAGTCAAACACTCACATCACATAAAAGGACTTCTGACAGCAATACAGTTACCAAAGTCAGTAGCTGTCATCAAATGCAAAGCCCATACATGCGAAGAAAACCCGGTGTCAATGGGCAATAACAGAGCAGATGAAGCTGCCAAATGGGCAGCAGGGTTATGCATAAATATAACTAACATTACTCAATTTAACCAAGATAATAAGAGAATAGAAGCAATAATGAATAAGCACTGGCACATACTTATGGAGGATGAAATACTTTCAGATGTATTACCTACTAGACCAAAGATAGTGTACAGAAAAGCTGGTGATCTCAAATCAAAATTGACACATGGCCACCTGAACAGGAGAGAACTAAAACAGACATCTATAACGAATATGCCACTGAAAAAAGGCTTCTATTACTGTGGACACTGTTATGCGTGCAAAACATGTATAACCACTACAAAAGGGGTGACATTCTTTACATCAAATACAACCAACACGCCATATAATATTGGAGAACACATCACTTGTCATAGTGCAGGGGTAATATATCTTATAGAGTGCCCATGTAAACTTCAATACGTAGGCAGAACTATCAGAACATTAAAAATACGTATAGCTGAACATATCAGGAATGTAAAGAAGGGACTAGAGACACATTCACTCTCAAACCATTTTAAAGAGAAACATGAACAAAACCCTGCAGGCCTGACATATATGGGAATCAAATTAATCACAAAAAATTGGAGGGGGGGAGAATTTGAGCGCAAGATAAACAAAGAAGAACTTAAATGGATATATACACTCAAAACTTTTAAACCACTAGGACTGAATTTGGACAATGAAGTCAAATCAGTCATTACAGGCTGATATTCACTGGTTTAAAGAATAACTTTATGTATAGTACCTGAGTCCGAGATTCCATATAAGTGTAATGATTCAAACACTATCCAAGTTCCATGTCATGCTACCGAATGTTCCGCTAAAGATACTGTAAACAAACGTGCATTTAGACCTTGAGCCGACACATGGGGAACTTCATTTGCCCACCATGACGCATATTGTATTTTTTATATATACACATCCCCCCTCCCCCCATTTCTACTTCTATTTTTAGTGCTTTTAGTGTTTTGTCTACATACCTCTGTTTGTATCTAATTATGTACATTTATTACCATGATTCCTCTAATTAATCTGGTTAATTGTGCCAGATTTCTTGTCTGACATGATATGCACTACACAGAGTGACTAGGAGGGATTATGATTGATTTGATTGACTTGCATCCAAGACCAATCACCCTCCAGTGACATCATAACTTATGGGTATTTATTGCCCACATCCAAGCTGGATGCCATATACTCCCTGACGAAGGCCGCAAGGCTGATACGCGTAGGAGCACAGACCCTGTTTCACTCACACCTCTCACGTGGCTTCACCTGCTACGATCAGCGGTTTTCCACACCCTTCCCGTACATTTGTACAGCCTGGCATACCGAGATACCCACCCGTGGCAACCTCCGGCACCTGAGACGCGATCACGTGATCGAAGACAAGAGCACCTGGAAGTCACCAGGATAGAAGTTTCCCGGCAGAGGCAGTAACGTGCAGACGGCACGCACTGTGAAGACGGACTGAGACGGAGTTAGAGACGCCTGCATCGGACACAGGTAAGACTCCGTAGGAGAGATCACCTGACGTTTGGCCCGGCAAGGCCTTTTCGCCAGAGTTGGTCTCTCCAAGACTGCCGCGACAGGTTCAGCGGTTTTAAGGTCAGTAGCATTGCCCCCTCACCAGGAGCTATACGCTGTTACCAACGTACCCCGACTGCCATAAGCAAGTCCAGAGTTTAACACCGGCCCTTCGAGGCAGCTCCACCCATTTTGTAACATCCATGCCGGCCATCTTTAACAAGATCACGTCTACATTGATGCAGCAGCTGTACTAACTTTAACTTCAACACTCTACATGCAATACCCTATTTTGGAGCCATGGGACGCCACTCTCCATTAAGGGTTCATCAGAACTCTCCGTACAGTGGCTGGCTATCTGCTGCCACTGAACCCCATCACCTTTGTGTCATATAACCACCTCCGTGCGGCACTAGACTTACTGCATTACCTTGAGGAGTTTATCTTCCTCATTCAGTGTCATTTTTCTATTGTGACTGGAATTTATTCCATTTCTGGCCTTGTTTTTTGTTTTGTTTGTTTTTTGTTTTGTTTTGTCAGACGTACAGTTGGAGTCGTTTTTGCATTGATTTTACAAGTGTGTATAGACAATAACAGTAAACATTTCTTTCATCATACCAGTATAGAGCATTCTTATTCTGCGATACACTCATTACAAGGTTCTTGTGGTGCATGTTGCATACTTTATATCTTCTCTACTGTTTCTGGAGGACTACGGGGTACCTCCATTTGCAATTACTTGCTGCCTTGGGTCAACCCTACGAGTGAGCGCTAAGTGATCTATTTACTCTACATAACAACTAACAAAGTGATGGTCTTCCAGACAATAGACACACAGAAATTAATTGAAATGCAAAATTTGTGTTCCCTACAGGACATGGCAGTCTGGAGATCGAAGGGATATGTTCAGGAGTCCTCCTGACTCTGGAGAGATGGACAAGGTAGGCCTGTTGCTCCCAAGGCATACTACCCAATCCTGGCTGAGGCTGCGCATGATCTGACTCACCTAGAAAAAGAAGGTATGTGCAAGTTGGTCAGAGCATATTGGTGTGCACCAGGCTTTTCTTCTCAAGCTGAAAAGAGGGCGATGTCCTGTCTGACTTGTTAGAGGAAAAATGTCGGGAAGACAATACCTACTGAGCCATCCCATATCCCTCTGACAGACGGTCCTTTTCAGGTAATACAAATTGACTTCATCCAATTACCACCTTGCAGGAATCTCAAGTATGTTTTAGTTTGTACTGATGTATTTTCTAATTGGGTAGAGGCATATCAAGCTGCCACTAATGCTGATGTTTTTACTTCTAAAAAGATTGTTCAGGAATTTGTATGCAGATACGGTATCCCTAGAATCATAGAAAGTGATAGGAGTACTCATTTCACTGGTGATATTTTCCAGAACATGTGTAAGCTTATGGGTATCAATAGCAGACTTCACACCCCCTACCGACTGCAAGCCAGTGCCAAGGTGGAGAGGGTAAATGGTACCATTAAGAACAAACTGAGTAAGATCATGGCTGAAACTGGATTAGGATGGCCAGAAGCGCTAGTCGTCCATAGCATCAGAACCACTCCCAGCTGTCCCCCTTTGAGATACTGTTTGGGAGGCAACCTTTGATTATAAGTCCACAGGATGATTTGAAGAGTAATAATGAGGTTACTGTGAAATATCTTATAAAAATGAGTGGACAGTTGAAACAACAGCAACAGAAACTGAAAATGTTGTCACCTGATATGCCAGAAACAAACTGTCATGATGTTGAACCTGGAGAATATGTTATGATCCGAAATTTCTTATGCTCAGGTTGTTTGACAGACTGGTGGGAAGGTCCTTACCAGGTGTTGATGACAAGTACCACATCGTTGAAGGTAGCAGAAAGGGATACCTGGGTCCATTCCACTCACTGCAGAAAGGTCAATCACCCGAAGGAGGTACAAGCTGAAATCAAGACAGACAATGTGGACCTGTTGATTGTGAGCTTGTTCCGGGAGAACTAAAGACTGCAGAGAAAACACCTGAGCCGGAGACGTGTGCAGATTACTATTCCAGCAATGGAGTGGCGATCTGTTTTTGTGTCCCCTTTTCCTCCCAGGGTTCTTTTCATCCTTATTTGTTTCAGGATTTCCTATTTCTGTGACAGAGGACAGATAACAGAGAGGGAGGTCGATAGTGATGTCGATGGAGTGGAGTCAGAGGAAAGAGCAATAAAACAATCATGGAAACCTATGGTTAAACTCAGTTTAGGAATTGTTAAGAGATCTGTTAGCCATGAAACTCAGAGACAGTGCAAGGGGTCATTTTCTGATGAATATTGTATTTGCGAGTACTGTGGGTCCCTAGTTGATGAGAAATGCATCCAACAATGTCAGTCCAAGAGTAATCTGTATTTGGACAAGCATCCTGTAGCGGATTACCATTCCTTGGTGGGTAAGGTCTTAAATTAGACTGAATGTTGGGTGTGCTCACAAGTACCTCAAGGACAGAGTAAATCAGGATTAGTGCCATACCCATTAAAGTTAGCAGAGGTACTTGAATTACATGGGGGAAGACTGGTGGACAAGAAATTTAATATATCTAGACCCCCTAGTCTTAAGCTCCACCAGTACCAAGTAGATAGATCCCTGATATGTTTAAATATCACAAATTTCCACTCACCTGGTGCCAGTGTCTCCCTCTGCTCACCTGGTGCTAGTGTCTCTCTTGGCTCACTTGCTGCAGGTGTATCCCCTTTCTCACCATGTGCAGGTGTCACCTGGTACTGGTTACTCCATCTGATCACCTGTTGCTGGTGTTTCTATCTGCTCAATTTGGAGCTGTTGCCTCCCTCCACCCACCTGGTGCTTGTGTCTCTCTCTGCTTACCTTGTGCTCATGTCTCCCTCTGGTCACATGTTTCTGCTAACCTGTTGCTGATGTCTCTATCTGCTCGCCTGTTTCTGGTGTCTCTCTGCTCACCTGGTGCTGGTGTATCCCTCTGCTCACCTGGTGCTGGTGTTACTCTCTGCTCGCCTGGTCATGGTGTCTCACTCTGCTCACCTTATTCTGCTTTCTCCCTCTGCTCACCTGATGCTGGTGTTTCTGTACATTCATCTATTGCTGGTTTCTCTCTCTGATCACCTGGTGTTGGTGTTTCTCTGAACTCATCTAGTGCTGGTATCTCTCTCTGCTCACCTTATTCTGGTTTCTCTCTCTGCTCATCTGGTGCTGGTGTGACTCTGCACTCATCTGGTGCTGGTGTCTCCCTCTGCTCATCTGGTCCTGGTGTCTCCCTCTGCACACCTGGTCCTGGTGTCTCACTCTGCTCACCTTATTCTACTTTCTCCCTCTGCTCCCCTCATGCTGGTGTTACTCTGCACTCATCTGATGCTGATGTATTTCTCTGCTCACCTGGTGCTGTTGTTTCTCTGCACTCATCTAGTGCTGGTGTCTCTCTCTGCTCACCTGGAACTGGTGTCTCCCTCCACTCACCTGGTGCTGATAATTCTTTCCACTCACCTGGTACTGGTGTCTCCCTCTGCTCACCTCGTGCTAGTGTCTCAATTGGCTCACCTGCTGCAGTTGTCTCCCCTTGCTCACCATGTGCAGATTTCAGCCCCTGCACACCTGGTGCAGGTGCCTCACTCCACCCACCTGGTGCTTGTGTCTCTCTCTGCTTACCTTGTGCTCATGTCTCTCTCTGGTCACATGTTTCTGCTAACCTGTTGCTGATGTCTCTATCTGCTCACCTGTTTCTGGTGTATCTGCTTACATGGTGCTTGTGCCTCCCTCTGCTCACCTGGTGCTTATTTCTACATCTGCTCAGATGGTGCTGCTAACCTGGTGCTGGTGTCTCTCTCTGCTCACCTGGTGTCTCTCTACTCACATGTGCAGGTGTCTCTCATTCTGCTCACCTGTTGCTGGTGTCTCCCTCTAATAACATGGTCCTGGTGTCTCTCTCTGGTCATCTGGTAAAGGTGTATCCCTCCACTCCCCTGGTTTGATGATTCTTTCATCTCACCTGGTACTGCTGTCAACATAAGCTCAACTGGTTCTGGTACCTCCATCTGTTCACCTGGTGCTGATGTCTCTATCTGCTCACCTAGTGCTGGTGTCTCTCTCCTCTTACCTGGTGCTGGTGTCCCCCTGGTCTTACCTGGTCCTGGTGCCTATCTCTGCTCACCGGGTAAAGGTGTGTCCCTCCAATTGCCTGGTGCTGATGATTTTTTTCCTTTTACCTGGTACAGGTAACCTGTTCACCTGGCTCTGGTGCCTGCATCTGCTCACCTGGTGCTGGTGCCTCTCTCTGCTTGCCTGGTGCTGATGTTTTCCCCTGATCACCTTGTGCTGATGTCTTGCTGCTCACATTGTCCTGTTGTCTCTCTCCTCTTACCTTGTGCTATTGTCTCACTATTCTCATCTGGTTCTGGTGCCTCCATCTGCTCACCTGGTTCTGGTGCCTCCATCTGTTCACCTGAAGCTGATGTCTCTATCTGCTCATCTAGTGCTGATGACTCTCCCAGCTCACCTGATGCTGATGTCTCTGCTCTTCTGGTGCTAGTGTCTCCATCTGCTAACCTGGTTCTGGTGACTCCATCTGCTCATCTGAAGCTGATGTCTCTGTCTGCTCATCTAGTGCTGATGACTCTCCCAGCTCACCTGGTGCTGATGTGTCTCTCTGCTCTCCTGGTGCTGGTGCCTCCATCTGCTCATATGGTGCTGGTTCTTCTCTCTGGTCACCTTGTGTGGTTGCCTCCCTCTGCTGACCTGGTGCCTTTCTATACTCACCTGGTGCTTGTGTCATCATCTGGCCATATGGTGCTGCTCACCTGGTGCTGGTATCGCTCTTCTCTTACCTGGTGCTGCTGTGTCTCTCTGCTCACCTGGTAAAGGAGTTTCCCTCCACTCACCTGGTGCTGATGATTCTTTCCTCACATCTTGTACTTGTGCCTCCATCTGCTCACCTGGTGATGATGTCTCTCTGCTTGCATGTTGCTGGTGTCGCTCCTCTCCGCTCAGCTGGTGCAGGTTTCTCCCTCTGCTCACCTGGTGCTAGTGTGACCCTCTGCTCATCTAGTGCTGCTGTTTCTCTCCACTTACCTGGTGCTGGTGTATACCTCCACTCGCCTGTGTCTTGTGTTTCCCTCTGCTCACCTGGTGCTTTTGTCTCCCTCTGTTCACCTGTTATTTATGGCTGTTTCTGCTCACATGTGCTGGTGTCTCTCTCTGCTAACCTGGTGTTTGTGACTCTCTGCTCACCTGGTGCTGATGTCTTTTTTCATTCATCTGTCACAGTTGTCTCATTTTGCTCACTAGGTGTATGTGTCTCCCTCTGCTCACCTGTTGCTGGTGTCTCTCTCTGCTCACCTTATGCTGGTGACTCCCTGTGCTCACCTGGTGTTGGTGTATCACTCCGCTCACCTGTTGCTGGTGTCTCTCTCTGCTCACCTTATGCTGGTGACTCCCTGTGCTCTCCTGGTGCTGGTGTATCATTCTGCTTACCTTTTTGTGGTATCTCCCTCTGCTCAAATGGTTCTAGTCTCTCTTTTTCTCTCTCTCTGCTCACCTTGTGCTGGTGCCTCCCTTCACTCTCCTGTTACTGATGCCTATCTCTGTT
Source organism: Taudactylus pleione (assembly GCA_031769625.1). Lineage (NCBI taxonomy): Eukaryota > Metazoa > Chordata > Amphibia > Anura > Myobatrachidae > Taudactylus > Taudactylus pleione. The sequence continues at coordinate 114,102 of JAUIMM010002832.1, forward strand.
GACCTGGTGCTAATGTCTCCCTCTGCTCATCTAGATGGGTCAAGTGGTTCTACTCTGTGTCAAATTCAATGGTGCTGGTGTCTATATGCTCACCTGGTGCTGGTGTCTCTCTGCCCTAACCTGGTTATTAAGTGGTACTGATGTCTCTCTTTGCTCACCTGTTGGTGTTGTCTGTCTCTGTTCACCTAGTGCTAATGTCTCTCTCTGCTGACCTGGTGCTGGTGTCTCCCTTTACTCTCCTTGTGCCTATATCTCCTGACCATACGTGGGCACCCACTATGATGCCTCATTTAAACTCCGATAATGCACGTCGCCTTGGCATGAGCAGCCTAGCCAGTGTTCAAACTAACTCACGGGATGTCAGATTACAATTGATTCAGGTATTGGGCATTTCCAAGATGTCACAGTATGGTGACGCCATTTACTGTACATATTGCCCCACCTCCAATCAGTTCAGCAGCCTCTGTTCAGGCAGCTGCCTGAGACTGGATGGCCCAGCAGTCCCACCCCACCGGGTAATGCCACACCGCACCGCCACACCACCTCACTGTCAACCCGGCTCCTGGACCTCAGTTCCTGCCTCCCAGATTCCAGTAGCAGCCGGAGCTGAGGTGCTGCTGCACTGGAGGCTGCTGTGGCTATGGACGCTGCTCCAGTGAGAGTGCGGGGGCCAGGCATGCTGGGTATGGAACATCAAAGACCCTAGGTAAGTGCTCCCATCCTTTTGTCTCCCCTTCTTCAGCCCAGTGTCCCTCAAACCCCCCACCATCTCACTGATCCCCTCCCCATTGCCACTGTCTCCCCTTTCCCTCCACAACCAGCCCACTTCTCACTTCCCCACCTCTTAAAAACCCACAGCCACCACAGTAACCCCCCCATTTAGCCCAATGATCCCCCTTCAAACCCCCAATCTGACTGCCCACCTTTCCCATCCAGCCCAGTGCACCCCCATCTTACTGTCCCCATCTAGCCCAGTGTTCCTCTCACATATCCCTCCCCCCAGCTCCTCCCCATACAGCCCTGTGTCCCTCTCACATATCCCTCTCTCCCTCCCCCCAGCTCCCCCCATACAGCCCAGTGTCCCTCTCATATCCCTCTCTCCCTCTCCCCAGCTCCCCCCCATACAGCCCAGTGTCCCTCTCACATATCCCTCTCTCCCTCCCCCCAGCTCCCCCCTTTCAGCCCAGTGTCCCTCTCACATATCCCTCTCTCCCTCCCCCCAGGTCCTCCCCATGCAGCCCAGTGTCCCTCTCACATATCCCTCTCTCCCTCCCCCCAGCTCCCCCCCATGCAGCCCAGTGTCCCACTCACATATCCCTCTCTCCCTCCCCCCAGCTCCCCCCCATGCAGCCCAGTGTCCCACTCACATATCCCTCTCTCCCTCCCCCCAGCTCCCCCCCATCTAGCCCAGTGTCCCTCTCACATATCCCTCTCTCCCTCCCCCCAGCTCCCCCCATGCAGCCCAGTGTCCCTCTCACATATCCCTCTCTCCCTCCCCCAGCTCCCCCCCATGCAGCCCAGTGTCCCTCTCACATATCCCTCTCTCCCTCCCCCCAGCTCCCACCCATGCAGCCCAGTGTCCCTCTCACATATCCCTCTCTCCCTCCCCCCAGCTCCCCCCATGCAGCCCAGTGTCCCTCTCACATATCCCTCTCTCCCTCCCCCCAGCTCCCCCCATGCAGCCCAGTGTCCCCCACATATCCCTCTCTCTCTCCCCCCAGCTCCTCCCATGCAGCCCAGTGTCCCTCACATATCCCCCTCTCCCTCCCCCCAGCTCCCCCCCCCTGCAGCCCAGTGTCCCTCTCACATATCCCTCTCTCCCTCCCCCCAGCTCCCCCCATGCAGCCCAGTGTCCCTCACATATCCCTCTCTCTTTCCCCCCAGCTCCTCCCATGCAGCCCAGTGTCCCTCACATATCCCTCTCTCCCTCCTCCCAGCTCCCCCCATGCAGCCCAGTGTCCCTCACATATCCCTCTCTCCCTCCTCCCAGCTCCCCCCATGCAGCCCAGTGTCCCTCTCACATACCCCTCTCCCTCCCCCCAGCTCCTCCCCATGCAGCCCAGTGTTCCTCTCACATATCCCTCTCTCCCTCCCCCCAGCTCCCCCCATGCAGCCCAGTGTCCCTCTCACATATCCCTCTCTCCCTCCCCCCAGCTCCCCCCATGCAGCCCAGTGTCCCTCTCACATGTCCCTCTCTCCCTCCCCCCAGCTCCTCCCCATGCAGCCCAGTGTCCCTCTCACATATCCCTCTCTCCCTCCCCCCAGCTCCCCCCATACAGCTCAGTGTCCCTCTCACATATCCCTCTCTCCCTCCCCCCAGCTCCCCCCATGCAGCCCAGTGTCCCTTTCACATATCCCTCTCTCCCTCCCCCCAGCTCCCCCCCCATGCAACCCAGTGTCCCTCTCCCTCCCCCCAGCTCCTCCCCATGCAGCCCAGTGTCCCTCTCACATATCCCTCTCTCCCTCCCCCCAGCTCCCCCCATGCAGCCCAGTGTCCCTCACATATCCCTCTCTCCCTCCCCCCAGCTCCCCCCCATGCAGCCCAGTGTTCCTCTCACATATCCCTCTCTCCCTCCCCCCAGCTCCCCCAATGCAGCCCAGTGTCCTCCCTCCATGTGAACACTTTATCACCTCCCCTTTATCATTTGGACCACTGGGTTGGGTACAGTATGCTGTTCATCTGGATCCCGGTGGTCAAAATCCCAACGCCAGTAGGGTTAGGACACCGACACCTGTCAGTCGGTATCCTTTCCACCCCTTTTCCTACCCCTACCCCTCCATTCCTGGTGCCTACACCTAATCTCCTCCCTAGTGCCTAAATCTAACCTCCCCCTCCCTGCACCCTAAACCTAACCCTCCCCCTAGTGCCTAAACCAACCCCTTACCCTCCCCCTGACCACACTATTTACTTTTGGGATGCTGGCACCAAGGTGTTGGGATTCCGGTGCCGGCATTCTGGAAACCGAATACCCACGGTCGGTATTATGACCACATCCCGGACCTCTGGTAGGAATAGAAAAAAGGTTGGGGGACAATAATCTTCAGTAAAACATCAATTCTAGAAACCATATTATTAATACAAATGGTACCCAATTAGCAAATATATTTTATTCATATAAAATTGTTAGATCAGAGAAACTCACACTTTCCCTTGCCCCAAATCTCCTGTTACTATGTATTATCTGGCTGAACCTCTATTGCATGATGATGACGTTGGCTTTATTCCTAGGCAATCAGGCGGCTTCTGGCCCATGTGATCTCCTGCATGAATAGTGAATGCCGGCACTGCCTGTCCAGGAAGGATCAATTTCTTCAGAGGTTCCCCCATTGCAGAGAAACCCCAATATAGGTAAGATGTATTTGTAGTTACTGCACACAAAATATAGTATAGATTTATTTGTTTTTTTAGACATTTCACCCCCCCCCCCCCCGGGTCTACTTGGTCTAGGCCCGTCCCTGCAAGTAGCGACAGCTTGACAGGCAGCATACTGACATCTATCATTGTGGCCCACAGAGGATCTCTTCACATCGCAAGATGAGACCATCCTTGTCTTGTGAGACAGAGCTCCCTTTGCGGTGGGGGGGTTGGGAAGCCCCCTCTATACCCACTGACTAGATACTGTGCACATGCGCTGGGTGTCTGTTCACTGGAGAGAGAGAGACTGGGGACATGGCCAGCAGCTCCTAGAGCGCTGGCCATGCCCCAAGTGTGATGAAAACAAGGGGGTGGCTCACTGCCACGGTATGTCACATGAGGCGCCCCTTCTCATATGGACACACCCCTTTTTCGGGCATGTGCCTCCGTGAATTGCTCTTTCAGTTAGCTGACGTGACACTTTCTGAAAATTTTCCAGGGACATAGCAGTAACTCGTGTACAAAATGTCAGCTCGGTTGGATAATTTTTACTATCCCAAACGGTCGCTTGAAGTTTTGAAAATTTTACACAAATTAGGATATTGGGTGAAGGCACGGTTTGGGGGCACATATTTTGGTAATTAAGTTTTTAGTTTTTAGATAAAAATGCTTCAGTTGAACTCAGTTGGATACAAACCTTCGGGGTTCACATTTAAGAGGGGGTCCGTGTCCCCCTGAAAAAAAGGTAAAAATATTGCAGTTATCTATGAAATACCATCTTTGCCACCTGTGCCCCTGAGATCGCCTGCCACTATTTCCAGATATTCTGACTTATAAAATATTACTTCCTAGGAGGTAGGGACTGGGAGTAGGGATGGACATTAGAAGTGATGGTTGGACTTCCACCATTGAAAGTTTCGACGCGATAGTAACTAAGCATCGCATCAAAAGTATTCAATGGTAAAAACTTTTTATATAATTTGCTCATGCGCATAAAACCCTGCAGCGCCATTGGCAGGGGGTTGGATCAGGGCATGGCTAGGGGCGGGGCCTGGAGCAATATACATACTGTGTCCTCTCTAGTGTAGCTAGCAGCGCTGCCGTGCTATGGGGACTGGAGTGTACATTATATTTACATATACAGTCCGGCTCCAGAGTCCATCATGCCCAGCACTGGTGAGGAGGCCACTGAAGTGAGACCAGTGTGTGACTGCTGCTGGGCGAGGGCAGCTCTCTGATTGGCTCTCTGTGCTGTGTGACTGCTGCTGGGCGAGGGCTGCTCTCTGATTGGCTCTCTGTGCTGTGTGACTGCTGCTGGGCGAGGGCTGCTCTCTGATTGGCTCTCTGTGCTGTGTGACTGCTGCTGGGCGAGGGCTGCTCTCTGATTGGCTCTCTGTGCTGTGTGAATGCTGCTGAGTGAGGGCTGCTCTCTGATTGGCTCTCTGTGCAGTGTGAATGCTGCTGAGTGAGGGCTGCTCTCTGATTGGCTCTCTGTGCTGTGTGACTGCTGCTGAGTGAGGGCTGCTCTCTGATTGGCTCTCTATGCTGTGTGACTGCTGCTGGGCGAGGGCTGCTCTCTGATTGGCTCTCTGTGCTCTGTGACTGCTGCTGGGCGAGGGCTGCTCTCTGATTGGCTCTCTGTGCTGTGTGAATGCTTGCTGCTGGGCGAGGGCTGCTCTCTGATTGGCTCTGTGTGCTGTGTGAATGCTTGCTGCTGGGCGAGGGCTGCTCTCTGATTGGCTCTGTGTGCTGTGTGACTGCTGCTGGGCGAGGGCTGCTCTCTGATTGGCTCTCTGTGCTGTGTGACTGCTGCTGAGCGAGGGCTGCTCTCTGATTGGCTCTCTGTGCTGTGTGAATCCTGCTGAGTGAGGGCTGCTCTCTGATTGGCTCTCTGTGCTGTGAGACTTCTGCTGAGGGAGGGCTGCTCTCTGATTGGCTCTCTGTACTGTGTGACTGCTGCTGAGCGAGAGATGCTCTCTGATTGGCTCTCTGTGCTGTGTGACTGCTGCTGAGTGAGGGCTGCTCTCTGATTGGCTCTCTATGCTGTGTGACTGCTGCTGGGCGAGGACTGCTCTCTGATTGGCTCTCTGTGCTCTGTGACTGCTGCTGGGCGAGGGCTGCTCTCTGATTGGCTCTCTGTGCTGTGTGAATGCTTGCTGCTGGGTGGGGGCTGCTCTCTGATTGGCTCTCTGTGCTGTGTGACTGCTGCTAAGCGAGGGTTGCTCTCTGATTGGCTCTCTGTGCTGTGTGACTGCTGCTGGGCGAGGGCTGCTCTCTGATTGGCTCTCTGTGCTGTGTGAATGCTGCTGAGTGAGGGCTGCTCTCTGATTGGCTCTCTGTGCTGTGTGACTGCTGCTGAGTGAGGGCTGCTCTCTGATTGGCTCTCTTTGCTGTGTGACTGCTGCTGAGCGAGGGCTGCTCTCTGATTGGCTCTCTGTGCTGTGTGACTGCTGCTGGGCGAGGGCTGCTCTCTGATTGGCTCTCTGTGCTGTGTGACTGCTGCTGAGCGAGGGCTGCTCTCTGATTGGCTCTCTGTGCTCTGTGACTACTGCTGGGTGAGGGCTGCTCTCTAATTGGCTCTCTGTGCTGTGTGACTGCTGCTGGACGAGGGCTGCTCTCTGATTGGCTCTCTGTGCTCTGTGACTGCTGCTGAGCGAGGGCTCCTCCTTGATTGGCTCTCTTTGCTGTGTGACTGCTGCTGGACGAGGGCTGCTCTCTGATTGGCTCTCTTTGCTGTGTGACTGCTGCTGGGCGAGGGCTGCTCTCTGATTGGCTCTCTGTGCTCTGTGACTGCTGCTGGGCGAGGGCTGCTCTCTGATTGGCTCTCTGTGCTGTGTGAATGCTGCTGAGTGAGGGCTGCTCTCTGATTGGCTCTCTGTGCTGTGTGACTGCTGCTGAGTGAGGGCTGCTCTCTGATTGGCTCTCTTTGCTGTGTGACTGCTGCTGAGCGAGGGCTGCTCTCTGATTGGCTCTCTGTGCTGTGTGACTGCTGCTGGGCGAGGGCTGCTCTCTGATTGGCTCTCTGTGCTGTGTGACTGCTGCTGAGCGAGGGCTGCTCTCTGATTGGCTCTCTGTGCTCTGTGACTACTGCTGGGTGAGGGCTGCTCTCTAATTGGCTCTCTGTGCTGTGTGACTGCTGCTGGACGAGGGCTGCTCTCTGATTGGCTCTCTGTGCTCTGTGACTGCTGCTGAGCGAGGGCTCCTCCTTGATTGGCTCTCTTTGCTGTGTGACTGCTGCTGGACGAGGGCTGCTCTCTGATTGGCTCTCTTTGCTGTGTGACTGCTGCTGGGCGAGGGCTGCTCTCTGATTGGCTCTCTGTGCTCTGTGACTGCTGCTGGGCGAGGGCTGCTCTCTGATTGGCTCTCTGTGCTGTGTGAATGCTGCTGAGTGAGGGCTGCTCTCTTATTGGCTCTCTGTGCTGTGTGACTGCTGCTGGGTGAGGGCTGCTCTCTGATTGGCTCTCTGTGCTGTGTGACTACTGCTGGGCGAGGGCTGCTCATTAATTGGCTCTCTGTGCTGTGTGAATGCTTGCTGCTGAGCGAGGGCTGCTCTCTGATTGGCTCTCTGTGCTGTGTGACTGCTGCTGGGGGAGGGCTGCTCTCTGATTGGCTCTCTGTGCTGTGTGACTACTGCTGGGCGAGGGCTGCTCACTAATTGGCTCTCTGTGCTGTGTGAATGCTTGCTGCTGAGCGAGGGCTGCTCTCTGATTGGCTCTCTGTGCTCTGTGACTACTGCTGGGTGAGGGCTGCTCACTAATTGGCTCTCTTTGCTGTGTGACTGCTGCTGGGCGAGGGCTGCTCTCTGATTGGTTCTCTTTGCTGTGTGACTGCTGCAGAGCGAGGGCTGCTCTCTGATTGGCTCTCTGTCCTGTGTGACTGCTGCTGAGCGAGGGCTGCTCCTTGATTGGCTCTGTGTGCTGTGTGACTGCTGCTGGGTGAGGGCTGGTCTCTGATTGGCTCTCTGTGCTGTGTGACTGCTGCTGAGCGAGGGCTGCTCTCTGATTGGCTCTCTGTGCTGTGTGACTGCTGCTGGGTGAGGGCTGCTCTCTGATTGGCTCTCTATGCTGCGTGACTGCTGCTGGGTGAGGGCTGCTCTCTGATTGGCTCTCTGTGCTCTGTGACTGCTGCTGGGCGAGGGCTGCTCTCTGATTGGCTCTCTGTGCTGTGTAAATGCTTGCTGCTGGGTGGGGGCTGCTCTCTGATTGGCTCTCTGTGCTGTGTGACTGCTGCTGAGCGAGGGTTGCTCTCTGAATGGCTCTCTGTGCTGTGTGACTGCTGCTGAGTGAGGGCTGCTCTCTGATTGGCTCTCTATGCTGTGGGACTGCTGCTGGGTGGGGGCTGCTCTCTGATTGGCTCTCTGTGCTGTGTGACTGCTGCTGAGCGAGGGCTGCTCTCTGATTGGCTCTCTGTGCTGTGTGACTACTGCTGGGCGAGGGCTGCTCTCTGATTGGCTCTCTGTGCTGTGTGAATGCTGCTGAGTGAGGGCTGCTCTCTGATTGGCTCTCTGTGCTGTGTGACTGCTGCTGAGTGAGGGCTGCTCTCTGATTGGCTCTCTGTGCTGTGTGACTGCTGCTGAGCGAGGGATGCTCTCTGATTGGCTCTCTGTGCTGTGTGACTGCTGCTGAGTGAGGGCTGCTCTCTGATTGGCTCTCTGTGCTGTGTGACTGCTGCTGGGTGAGGGCTGCTCTCTGATTGGCTCTTTGTGCTGTGTAACTGCTGCTGGGCGAGGGCTGCTCTCTGATTGGCTCTCTGTGCTGTGTGACTGCTGCTGGGTGAGGGCTGCTCTCTGATTGGCTCTCTGTGCTGTGTGACTGCTGCTGGGTGAGGGCTGCTCTCTGATTGGCTCTTTGTGCTGTGTGACTGCTGCTGGGTGAGGGCTGCTCTCTGATTGGCTCTCTGTGCTGTGTGACTGCTGCTGGGTGAGGGCTGCTCTCTAATTGGCTCTCTGTGCTGTGTGAGTGACTGCTGCTGGGCAAGGGCTGCTCTCTGATTGGCTCTCTGTGCTGTGTGACTGCTGCTGAGTGAGGGCTGCTCTCTGATTGGCTCTCTGTGCTGTGTGACTGCTGCTGGGCGAGGGCTGCTCTCTGATTGGCTCTTTGTGCTGTGTGAATGCTTGCTGCTGGGCGGGGGCTGCTCTCTGATTGGCTCTCTGTGCTGTGTGACTGCTGCTGAGCGAGGGCTGCTCTCTGATTGACTCTCTGTGCTCTGTGACTACTGCTGGGTGAGGGCTGCTCTCTAATTGGCTCTCTGTGCTGTGTGACTGCTGCTGGACGAGGGCTGCTCTCTGATTGGCTCTCTTTGCTGTATGACTGCTGCTGAGCGAGGGCTCCTCCTTGATTGGCTCTCTTTGCTGTGTGACTGCTGCTGGATGAGGGCTGCTCTCTGATTGGCTCTCTTTGCTGTGTGACTGCTGCTGGGCGAGGGCTGCTCTCTGTTTGGCTCTCTGTGCTCTGTGACTGCTGCTGGGCGAGGGCTGCTCTCTGATTGGCTCTCTGTGCTCTGTGACTGCTGCTGGGCGAGGGCGGGCTGCTTTCTGATTGGCTCTCTATGCTGTTTGACTGCTGCTGGGCGAGGGCTGCTCTCTGATTGGCTCTCTGTGCTCTGTGACTGCTGCTGGGTGAGGGCTGCTCTCTGATTGGCTCTCTGTGCTGTGTGACTGCTGCTGGGCGAGGGCTGCTTTCTGATTGGCTCTCTATGCTGTGTGACTGCTGCTGGGCGATGGCTGCTCTCTGATTGGCTCTCTGTGCTGTGTGACTGCTGCTGGGCGAGGGCTGCTCTCTGATTGGCTCTCTGTGCTGTGTGACTGCTGCTGGGCGAGGGCTGCTTTCTGATTGGCTCTCTATGCTGTGTGACTGCTGCTGGGTGAGGGCTGCTCTCTGATTGGCTCTCTGTGCTCTGTGACTGCTGCTGAGTGAGGGCTGCTCTCTGATTGGCTCTCTGTGCTGTGTGAATGCTTGCTGCTGAGCGAGGGCTGCTCTCTGATTGGCTCTCTGTGCTGTGTGACTGCTGCTGGGCGAGGGCTGCTCTCTGATTGGCTCTCTGTGCTGTGTGACTGCTGCTGGGTGAGGGCTGCTCTCTGATTGGCTCTCTGTGCTGTGTGACTGCTGCTGGGTGAGGGCTGCTCTCTGATTGGCTCTCTGTGCTGTGTGACTGCTGCTGGGTGAGGGCTGCTCTCTGATTGGCTCTCTGTGCTGTGTGACTGCTGCTGAGTGAGGGCTGCTCTCTGATTGGCTCTCTGTGCTCTGTGACTGCTGCTGAGCGAGTGCTGCTCTCTGATTGGCTCTCGTGCTGTGTGACTGCTGCTGGGTGAGGGCTGCTCTCTGATTGGCTTTCTGTGCTGTGTGAGTGACTGCTGCTGAGCGAGGGCTGCTCTCTGATTGGCTCTCTGTGCTGTGTGACTGCTGCTGAGCGAGGGCTGCTCTCTGATTGGCTCTCTGTGCTGTGTGACTGCTGCTGGGTGAGGGCTGCTCTCTGATTGGCTTTCTGTGCTGTGTGACTGCTGCTGGGCGAGGGCTGCTCTCTGATTGGCTCTCTGTGCTCTGTGACTGCTGCTGGGTGAGGGCTGCTCTCTGATTGGCTTTCTGTGCTGTGTGACTGCTGCTGGGCGAGGGCTGCTCTCTGATTGGCTCTCTGTGCTCTGTGACTGCTGCTGGGTGAGGGCTGCACTGTGATTGGCTCCGTGAGACAGTTTTGACGTTTTCGTAACTTTGGAGTGACCAATGACTGAAGAGGTGTCATTGGGAGTGATGTGACCTAAGTCTTGCATAACTGCAGTTGATATGGCAGCAGTTTCCCTATGTGACAGGCCGTATCCATCACTAACCAGAGCAGTGTTTGGAAGACTAATGGTGCATACACACAGTTAGATTTTTCCTTCAGATATGAACGATAACGATTTAAATATCGTTCAGTCGTTCATATCTGAAGGAAAATCTGACATATCTGACATGCCTGAACGATGGACGATCAACGATGTGCGTTCCCGTTTGTCAGATAACGATATCTGACATCTGATGTGTTTGCAGTGAGACTTGGACGATTCCATTCATTTTAATGCAGTCAAAAATCCTTCAATCGTTCAAATCGTTCAAAACTTTGGTAAAATCGTTCATCTGACAAATCTGACCGTGTGTATGCTCCATAATGCGCATTTGCAGTGAGGAGCTTTCATGGCTTACAATCATATTCGCCGGTGTCTGAATCACTGTTAGACGCACTAGAAGAATGTTGTGTGATATTGCAGCCATGAAATCTCTACGTTACTGTTATGGACCCACAACTTTGCTGCACTATTGGAAATTCGAACTCTCAATTTTGTTTTTTTTGACCCACCCTAGTACACAATGACAAGTGTTAAGCATGTCTGCCGCGCTGTGCACATGCAGCGATTGTTTTGCGATTACGCCCGTACACAGGATCCATTTGCAAAGTGAGTGATAGGCAGTCAGCATTTGGAGGAGGTATTGTTTGGTGGGTAGTTTCATAGGCGTGCATAAATTAGCCATTGCGATCGCCTTCACAGCGTGCGAGCTCTGTGTGTCAGGAGAGAATCAGTGTTTGTGGCTGGTCAGACTTGCTGCATGGCTGCCTGATCCAGTGGCATCACTAGGGGGAGTGCAGGGGGTGCGGCCCGCACTGGGTGTCACCCTTCAAGGGGGTGACACCAAAAAAAGCTGCACTCACACCCGCGGGCCACACCCCATCCACAGACATGTCAGCAGTGCACCCACCTTCTGCGGCACCAAGCGCCGCAGCTGCAATCACTACCGCACCCCCGCCGACTCCATAAGCTGGAAAGCCCTGCCCGCTGCCTCCGGGGATCTGTCTATATGCGGTTCTAGACGCCGGCTGCGGTGACGTCAGGCCTGGGTGACATCATCAAGCACGCAGCACGCCAGCTCCGCTGGTGTTTCTGGGAGGGTGAAGTAGGAGGGGATCGTGACCTTCTGTGAGCGCTGCCAAGAGAGAGGAGGACAGGACGCGCCCGGACACCACCAGCGCAGGCGAGGTTAGGACAGGTTCCCCGCTGGCTCAGCTGCCCGTGTGCATTGAAGTTAGTAGTAATAGTAATAGAGTATGTATTTAGTTACAGACTTGTTTATTTACCAATTACTCTATATACAGTATATATGGTAATTGGTAATACAAGCCTGTAACTACATACTATATTACTAGGTATATAATATTCCTCACTGTCTGTCTGCACCAGCCTAAAACAAACAACCTCCCCCCCGCCGTGCAGTTCTACGGGGGCGGGTGACACCATGAGTTACAGCTCCGGGTGACACCATCCCTAGTGACGCCTCTGGCCTGATCTGCATCGATGTGACTGATGTATACTGTTATGAATGTACCTGCACTATTTGCATGAGACCCCTAGAGCTCACGGGTGGGCTCATGCAATAGGGAGGGATCCACAGAAAATAATTTACCTGGAGTAAAGCAGCAAGCAAGGTAGGGGTTAATAGCTGATGCAGGGGTGTGCTGGAGACTGCTGCTGCTGGAAGTGATTACCTGGCACAGGGGGATATGTACAAAGTCAGTTAGGATGCAGAGCTGGACTGTAGCAGGGAAACTTTACATGATGCAGGCTGGAACAATGTCGAAGCAGCAATACTGGATTTGGGCTTGATTGTGGCAGGCCAGCTACTCAGGATGCAGGTAGGAATAATGTTGTACCTGTAATGCTGTATATGAACTTGGTTGTGGCAGGCCAGCTACTCAGGATGCAGGTGAGAATACTGTGGAACCTGCAACGCTGGATATGGATTGGATTGTGGCTGAACCAGTACTTGATATGGTGGAACTGACAGGATGAATCCACAGGTCAGGGGCATTTCTAGAGAGGAGGGGGCCCATGTGCAGTCTCTGACACGGGCCCCCTCCTCTCTGCCCAGCGGCTGGCAGCACACTGAGCTGTGCGCGGCCAGCACCGGAGTTATGCACTCTGGGCACTAGAGTGTGCCCAGAGTCTATAATGAATGCACAGGTCACCGGGAAAATGGCCGCAGTGGCCATTTTCCCTGTACTGCGCATGAGAAATGATGGGAAAATGGCCTCCGTGGCCATTTTCCTGTCGTTTTACAGTGCCAGACCCCTGCACCGACGTGGGTCTCCGGAGAGGTAAGTAATATTATGGGTGCAGGGTGTGTGGTGTGGGGCCCCCCTGGACCCAGGGGCCCGTGTTCTCCACACACCCTGCACCCATTATAGATATGCCCCTGCCACAGGTACACGCTGGACTGGACACATCCTGGAGGTGACACAAAAGGTAAACTGGAGGGTCTTGGTAAGGCACAGACACATAGCAGGAATGGACACAGGAACAGGCAGAATCCAGCAGGACACAGGAGTAGGACTAGCAGGGACAGGACACCGAGGACAGAGTCTATGAGTAAGGGTATTCAATAGCAGGACACTGGACACAGAAATAAAGGTTGGGGAGCGAGGAACTGCACAGCATGCAGTGACCACGTGAGCCTCCACTAGATGCAGGAACTAGTAATATCACCGGCAGGCAGGAACTGACTTGAATCCCTAATGAAGGGAGAGGTCTCCTGTGATTGGTCACTCAGGCAGAGGTCAGGTAACGAGACTACCAACAGGTGAGTAGCGGCACATAGCAGCCAGAGTCCAGGTAGTTAGGATAGCCACTGAGAGCCAATCAGGCAGAGAGCCATAGCGGCACATGTAACAGTACCCCCCCACCCCTTGAGGGTGGACTCCGGACACCCCAACAGGACTAAGAGGAACTGAAAACAAGAAAACAAACAGACAAGGCAGACTCAAAATTTACGTTGAGACTTCTTTTTCTTCTTTGTATGGTAAGTATGGTAAGTCCAAAAATATTTTCAGAACTGATGGTACCCTCAAACAAAGGAATTTTTTCGGCTTCAGAGTTGTAATCAAAGTTAGAATCCTCATCCAAAGGAAGGTTTACAGTGTTCTTCTCAGAGACAGAGGATACCGGAAAAGAAACACGATTAGATTGGGCACCGGCAGAATGTCCAATAGCCTAGATGGGTATTGGATACAATAGATCAGATTTAGTCAGAAAGGATTATGGCCCTCATTCAGAGCCGCTCGTTAACAGCAGTACGCTCGTTGCGTTCCGATGTTGAGAAACCGCGCATGCGTCGGTGTAACACTGCGCATGTGCGTACGGCATATTGCGAGCTTTTTTTCACTCTTTCGGCAAATTGCGAACAGGAAGTGACATGTCAAATGTGATTGACAGAACAGGCCGTTTTTGGGCGGTGACGGGGGAGGAGATGGAAAAACGCAGGCGAGGCGTTTTTGGGGCGTACATAAATTAGCTCATGCGAACGTCCAATGTGTTCGTACCAACTCATACGTCACTGGCTGATCCTCTTTCCATTCAAACTGCTCGCACAGCTTAGGGTCTGGATTACTCGACCACAATGGTGATGGCCTTGTCCTTTTGCCCGGGCCTCCTCGATGTTTCATCAATTTATCACGGCTTGTCAGATAAACAATCAACTTTGGATTGAAAAACAGCTTGTATATTTTTTTTTTTCTCACTTTGTAATAGCACAAAACCGTACGCAGCTGAAAATGTCAGCTGCTAATTTCTGGATTTCACAATCAATTAGCGTTTTTTGGTAGTAATGTATTTTACAATTTGGTTAGTATTTTTGCATTTTGTAACAAGATTGTATTCATCTTTGTGTGTATTGTAACCTTTTGCCTTTTTTTGGTTTTTTTAAATTAATTTATTCCAAAGTGTTTTTTAAAGTAACAGTTTTTTTTAACCCTTGATTTTTTGGAAGTCCCAAACTCCGAATTCGTTTTTACCTTGTGTGCCTGAATTAACTTTAAACAATTGTCAAATAATGTCAGAATACAGTTGGGAACAATTTGTATTTTTTATTTTCCAAACACATTTTTACACAAATCATGTGCATTGTCATGTACATTTTTTGGGTCCTTGTTACCCACTAATATTGGACACATTTTTTCAAAATAAATGATATTTTGGGCACACAATCGAATAAAAATAATAAAACAATTCACAAGAAAGGAGAGGGAAGTTTTGGCCAGAAAGGAATATGGGGCAAGCACAGAAGGTGTGTGGGCAAAGTAGCCAGTGCTGTCATCGTTTCTTTCCCCGTTTGGCTGGGGTAGGGTGGGCGCCGGACCGGGTCCGGGATGTCCTCTGGCTGGCCTGTCCAGAGGCAGATGTTGTGGCCTCTGGACTAGGCACAGGGCTTGGCACATTTGGAGGAATGGCTGTTGTTGTGCCAGAGGTGGAGGATCCAGATGTTCCGGCAGGAAGGGAGGTCGGCTCCACCATGTGCTGGCGAACGAGCTGCTCCAGGGCATTGGCGATTCGGATATTGGCCCTGGTATTTTCAGCCAGGGCCTGACCAATGGTCACGTTGGCCGTCGCATTTTGCTCCAGGGCCTCAGCCACCTGTAGCAGACTGGCGTCCATCCTCTGCAGAATCTCCGTATGGGAATCTGATTTAAAATTGAGTTCTGTGAGGAGTGCCACTGCCTACGAGGGGGATTGCCCAGGACTGGCTTCTGCAGGGTCCTCAGCCGGATGTACTGGTTCCTCCCCTGCAGAGCCAGCAGAAATTCGGCGGCCAAGGCTCCCCTCTGGAGCAGACTCATCCGTCTGTGTCTCTGTGAGAAAAAAGAGAAAAGAGGAACATTACAATCTACATATTGTCACAATAACATTTCAGAGTTGGTTACATCACAACATTTACCTGGGACAACATGAGGAGCCGCAAAGTCTGGCATGTCCGTATCCATGTTGGACACGCCAAACACCTTCACAGCCTGCACACACCCCTGTGCCAGCTCTTCCAAATCATTCAACTCCAATGACACAGGGGTGGGACCCCCACCTATTCCACTTGCATGCCTAGCCCTGTCCACCATTTTTTGTTTCAGGCGATATTTGAAGTCTTGCCATCTGTGGGTGAAAAAGTAACCATTATTCCTGCATTTTTTTTTTTTTGGTTTTATGGTGGTCAAGTGTTTACTTACCGCTGTTTGACATCCCGGGCTAGACGGACATAATCATCCACCCTATTGACAGCACTGGCTATCTCCTCCCACATTTTCCACTTCTGGCTTACGCCCATATTCCTGTCTGCCTGTGGCAGGATGTCCACACACTTCTGAATCAAAACCTCCATCTCCTTTCTTGTGAATTGTGGCTGCCTTTTCTTTTTCCCTGCTTTGCCCGGAATACTGGGCCCTGCAGCCTCTTCCATGTCATCCTCCTCACCTATTTTTTTAAACGTTGAGAAATTTCAGCTTGCAAACTTTCACTATATTATGTTTCAAAATAATCCTTGTTTGGAAATGCCTGAAAAACTTACCGGCCGCCTCTTGGCCATTGTTTGCCTGGTCTGTAGCCATTTCTTTCAGCCAAACAAGAAATACACCAGAACGTTTTTTTGGGGTCGTGACGTATTTATACATGCGTCCTTATTTTTCGTCCGCATCATTGATTGTGCATTCCTATGATCCCTCCTTAATTTGAGCGTGAAAATAAACACTATTTATGGCTTTGGGCGTCTCGAGTCGAGGTGGCGGGTGTTGGTTGTTGGAGGTTACGTTGGTCGGAGTGGATTGTTGGTGGGAATTGTATTTGGCGGTGTTTGGCGTTTTTTTCTGTGTGTTTTTTTGGAGTTTATCTTTCCGTTCGCTTTTTTTGGTGTGGTTCTTTTATTTGTCTTGTCTTTTTTTGGTAAGTTTTTGGCCGTCTTCCTTTTGTTCACTTTGTGTATCCTTCTTTTTGATAATTTTTGATCTCTAATTTCTTTAACAATTCTCCTTTGGTAGGTTTCTTTTGGCTCTGCCCCAACGACCTTTTTATCCGGTGACTTATATATCCTCTATTGGTAAGTTTGTTTTTTCACTTGTTTATTAAATGTTCATGTTTTTTTTAACGCAACTTTGTTTAACCTTACAATTTTTACCTTTGGTTTTGTGATTCCTAAATGTCTGAACTAATTAGCGCATTTTTGTCTGGTTATTTTCTGTATTGTAATTGCAAACTAATTAGCGCATTTTTGAGTGGTTATTTTCTGTATTGTAATTGCGAACTAATTAGCGCATTTTTGCAGGTTATTGTCTGTAGTTAAATTGGTTGAGATTTACCGTTAGCAATTTTGTTCGAATTTGGGGCCCAAATTGTGGTAGTCTGCGCACTGTCGTTTTGCTCTTTGGCGAAATGTGTGTTTATCCACTTTTATGTTTTGTATTGTACCCAATTTAGAATCCTAAATGGCCACCCTAAATTTTTGCATTGTTTTTTTTTTTTTCATTTTAGGCCTGGTAAATCATGACAATACCCCGGCATGTAAGCATCATTGGATTGTAACTTAAAGATAAGTATTTTTTCATTTTTTGGGGGGCCAAAAAAAAATAAATTAAATTCTTGCCATTTCAGGTTGATCTTGGTCGGATTGTTGTGGCCATGCTCCCGGAAGCCGACCAACCTCAATCTCGTCCCAGGTGTAGGCATCGTAGGCGTGCAAGGCCCCAGATATATCGAACACGTGTCACCCTTTTTGGAATGCCCGATGATGAGGTGTTAAGATGCTACCGTCTTCCGCCCCAAATCATCATAGACACTCATTAATAGAGAGTGATCTTGAGCGGCAAATTGACAGTCCTACAGCAATACCACCACTTACGCAATTTATGGCGGTGTTACATTTCTGTGCCTCAGGATCGTTTCAAACCACGGTGGGAATAGTAGCGGGAATCTCCCAATCCTCCTTTTCCAGGATCCTGAGGGCAGTGATGGAGGCCCTTTTCAAGCACCTCCATCATTTTATTCAAATGCCTTTGGATATGGGTGCCCTTAGTGTGGCCAAGGCCAATTTTTACCAAATAGCTGGCTTCCCACACATCATAGGGGTTGTGGATGGTACTCACATACCACTTCAGCCTCCAGCATGGCTGGAGGCCATTTTTAGGAACCGCAAACACTATCACTCCCTGAATGTAATGGTGGTATGTGATGCCTCCCTCCAGATCCTGTCCCTCAATGCAAAATTACCCGGGAGTGCACATGACTCATTAGTCATCCGGCAATCAGGGATATGGCAAAAATTAGACAACCTACAAGCTGGTGATGTGTGGCTTCTGGGTAAGTGGAGACCTTTAGTACATAACAATGTTAAGCTTGATACACAGTGATCCTGATGTTGTCACTTCTTTTTCACTGGAGACAGTGGCTACCCTTGCATGCCCTGGCTGCTCACTCCTTATTTTGCTCCCACACCAGGGCCTCAAAGTGATTTTATTTCCGCACTTACAGCCACCAGGCAAGTGGTGGAGCACTGTATCAGCCTTTTAAAAGGCCGATTCAGATGCCTCCACCGCTCTGGTGGTGAGCTCATGTATTTGTCGGATATGGTTTTGAAAATTGTGGTCCTGTGTGGGATATTTCACAACATCGCCATAAGGAGTGGTGTCCCAATGCAGCCAGAGGATGCCTTGCCTGAGGATGGCCCCCCCAAGGTTGGTCGGAGGTCAGTATGTGGGGGGGCCATACGTGATGATGTGGTGGCCAGATATTTTAGGTAATTATTGGCACAAAAGAAGTTCTTTGACACAATGTGGTAAGGTTTTTGGGAGACCATCTAATTAATTTGTTTATTATTTCCCATCTTCTATTTGATGACTACTTCCTGCTACCCAAAACAAACCTTCATGGGGACACATTGGATATATATTCTGGACCCAATATTGCAACGCCACATTTGTGAAATCATGTTGGCATGCTCATTCGTCAACCAGTTCTTGATTTTTCTTTACTTTTTTCATATGGTGTTTGATGGGTTGTACATTTTGTTATCACTGTATGTATTGTTTGTGAGCCAACACTTTGGTTTTTTAGTTATGTGTTGAATAATTTTTTTCAGATTGTAATTTTGCAAATTTTCTTGAACATTGCAAGCAAGTGTAACCAGGTTCACCCACGTTACAATTGCTTAAGGGTTAATCCTGTAATGTCGCAATTTGCTCAAAATTTAAATATGCTTTCTGGGTCAAAACCAACACCAAAAGGAATTATGTACAATCAGTATGCTTTGGAATCTCGGGCTAAACAGGTTGCCCCCAAAATTGGAACATGTAAAATGTACTAATTGAAAAAAATGTAAAACCTAAAAATGCCCCAAGCCGATTGTTACTGTTAGCTGTTTCATGTGCCTGTTTTCTAAAAATCTACAACACACAATCTTAGTGACATTAGTTGCAAATACTTGCTGCAAGAGTCTACTTATGTAAGTGTAAACAATCTAAGATTTGGAGACAAGGAATGAGACTGAACTATAAATGTAACTTTTTTATTATGAAAAATAATTTGGGTATAAAATAAAAAATTATGGACGCAGGATCCCAGCCATACGATCAAGGACCACCAGCAGGCCGATCACGTGGCCCCGCATCACTTGGACGCACCCAGCTAGGTCCGCCAAACGCCTCTGGTCCTCTGTGGGTTAGAAAAGTGTGGGGCTTAATACATAATTTAAGAAACACCCAGAAAAAACAAGCAAAACAGAGCTATCCAAAAATGACAATAGTGTGACCAAAAGCACATTTAACCAAAAAAACCAAAGGACACAAAAATGGACACCCAAAAAAAATAAAAAAGACTGGTTTGCCATGTGGGATATGTGTATGGGGAAATCAGCAGTAAAAGGTAAAGACAAACAGAGATCTACCCAAACTTGTAACAAACCAAATAAAGGAAAAGGCACAGACACAGGATTAGATCAAAACATTTTAAACCACAAAAAAGGATAAAAGGGAAACATACCGTTCTGAATGACAGCTGGCCCAGAACCAACTCCCTCGTCCTCCTCGGAGGTGGCCAAATTCCCCAACGAGGTGGAAGGGGTGATGACGGATTCCGGCGAGGGGGTAGTCACGAGAGGGGTGGTTGGAGGGGAGGGCGAATTGGGATGGAGGGGAAGTAGCACAGAGGGATGTGCGACAGGGTCTGGGGAGGAGGGGGAATTTAGGGTATTTTGGGGAGAGGATGTTTGGCTGGGGGTTGGGGAGAGGGGCCGAGAGCGCCGTCTTTGACGGCGATGACGCCGTAGTCTTCGCTCTGCCCCTAAATGATGGAAAACAAATTGAGGTTAGTTTAGAACATCACCTTGTTAAACGCTAATTGTTGAACCCCAAAAAATGAAAACATGTACATGCAGATATGAGTACAAAGAATAAACAGGCCATACATGAAAACATGCACATGCAGATATGAGTACAAAGAATAAACAGGCCAAACATGAAAACATGCCCATGCAGATATGAGTACAAAGAATAAACAGGCCATACATGAAAACATGCACATGCAGATATGAGTACAAAGAATAAACAGGCCATACATGAAAACATGCCCATGCACATGCACATATGAGTACAAAGAAAAAACAGGCCATACATGAAAACATGCCCATGCAGATATGAGTACAAAGAATAAACAGGCCATACATGAAAACATGCCCATGCAGATATGAGTACAAATAATAAATAGGCCATACATGAAAACATGCACACGCAGTTAGGGCCACAAAGATAAACATGAAAAACAAAGTCAAATAAACTTACTTTCCGCTATCTGCATGCGAAAGCATGCCAGCAAGCGGGGTGTCCGCCGTTGCAGGTCGGACCACCTGCGCTCCAGCTGGCCGATCTGGCGGCGTGAGCCGAAGGAACGCAGGCAGCCACATACCTCCGCATATGCGGAACGCTTTTCCCGATTGGTGATGGGGGGAGGCTGGCTGGTGATCCGCCTGTCCATCACCTCGGTTATTACCATGAGCTCGCGCCTGGTTGGCTTCACTATAAGGAGATAGGTGAGAGCGCAGGAGCGCACTCCTCTCCAATGCACTAAACGCATAGAGGCTCTCAGGTCACATTTCCGTATTTAGCGTCAGGCATTGTGTCTTATTTATTACCTATTTATGTACAGCTATTTATATAGTGCACACAGGATATGCAGCGCTGTACAGGAATATTAGTCATACACATCAGTCTGCTCAGATGATTTCAGCTATACTGCATACAAATAAGAATAAAGACAATCTTACAATGTCGTGAGGGTCAGCACATGGTCGCACATTGAGGGTGCCCTCTGGTACGGAACATATATTCATTCTTTTGGTCACATGGAAGCCCCCGGGTATGGCTGCAGATTCTGTATACACGCTGTATAATGAGTGTACTGGGCCTACACAATCTCCAGGGTAAGTACATGGCTGCCCATCAAACAAAACCAGTTTTCTATCCTCAACATGCAGACACCAGAGTATTACTGGATCTCGAAGCAGATGTACTCATCTTCCTTTACCCATTCTCACTATTCTG
>JAUIMM010002833.1:0-124173 GCA_031769625.1 Taudactylus pleione
GTCCTGGCACTATTTCTCCAGTCCTGGCACTATTTCTCTAATCCTGGCACTATTTCTCTACTCCTGGCACTATATCTCTCATCCTGGAACTATTTCTCCAGTCCTGGTACTATGTCTCTACTCCTTGCATTATTTCTCCAGTCCTGGCACTATTTCTCTTACCTTGGCACTATTTCTCCAGTCCTGGTACTATTTCTCCAATTCTGGCACTATTTCTGTAATACTGGTACTATTTCTCCAGTCCTGGTACTATTTCTCTTATCCTGGCATTATTTCTCCAGTCCAGGCACTATTTCTCCAGTCCTGGTACTATTTCTCCAGTCCAGGTACTATTTCTCTAATACCAGCACTATTTCTCTAGTCCTGGCACTATTTCCACAGTCCTGGCACTATTTCTCCAGTCCTAGTACTATTTATCTAATCCTGGCACTATTTCTCTAACACTGGTACTATTTCTCCAGTCCTGGCACTATTTCTCCAGTCCTGGCACTATTTCTCTAATCCTGGCACTATTTCTCTACTCCTGGCACTATATCTCTCATCCTGGAACTATTTCTCCAGTCCTGGTACTATGTCTCTACTCCTTGCATTATTTCTCCAGTCCTGGCACTATTTCTCTTACCTTGGCACTATTTCTCCAGTCCTGGAACTATTTCTCTAATTCTGGCATTATTTCTCCAGTCCTGGTACTATTTTTCCAGTCCTGGCATGATTTCTCTAATCCTGGCATTATTCCTCCAGTCCTGGCACTATTTCTCTAATACTGGCACTATTTATCCAGTCCTGGCACTATTTCTCCAGTCCTGGCACTATTTCTTCAGTTCTGACACTATTTCTCCAGTCCTGGCACTATTTCTCTAATACTGGCACTATTTCACTAGTCCTGGCACTATTTCTCTAATCCTGGCACAATTTCTCCAGTCCTGGTACTATGTCTCTAATACTGGCATTATTTATCCAGTCCTGGCACTATTTCTCTAATCCTGGCACAATTTCTCCAGTCCTGGCACTATTTCTCTAATACTGGCACTATTTCTCCAGCCCTAGCACTACTTATCCAGTCCTGGTACTATTTCTCCAGTCCTGGCACTATTTCTCCAGTCATGGTGTTATTTCTATGGTACTGGTGCTATTTCTCCAATCCTGGTGCTAATTCTCCAATATTGGTACTTTTTCTCCAGTCCTGGCGCTATATCTCCAATCCTGGCACTATTTATCTAATACTGGTACTATTTCTCGAATCCTGGCACTATTTCTCCAATCCTGGCACTATTTCTGTAATACTGGTATATTTCTCCAGTCCTGGCACTATTTGTCCAATTCTGGCACTATTTCTGTAATTCTGGTACTATTTCTCCAGTCCTGGTACTATTTCTCCAGTCCAGGTACTATTTCTCTAATACCGGCACTATTTCTCCAGTCCTGGCACTATTTCCACAGTCCTGGCACTATTTCTCCAGTCCTAGTACTATTTATCTAATCCTGGCACTATTTCTCTAATAGTGGTACTATTTCTCCAGTCCTGGCACTATTTCTCCAGTCCTGGCACTATTTCTCTAATACTGGCACTAATTCTCCAGTCCTGGTACTATTTCTCCAGTCCTGGTAATATTTCTGTACTCCTGGCACTATTTTTCTAATACTGGCACTAAGTCTCTAGTCCTGGTACTATTTGTCTAATACTGGCACTATTTCTCCAGACGTCGCACTATTTCTCTAATTCTGACACTATTTTTCCAGTCCTGGTTCTATTTCTCTAATGCTGGCATTATTTCTCCAGTCCTGGCACTATTTCTCTAATACTGGCACTATTTCTCCAGTCCTGATACTATTTCTCCAGCCTTGGCACTATTTATCCAGTCCTGGCACTACTTCTCCAGTGCTGATACTATTTCTCCAGTCCTGGCACTATTTCTCTAATTCTGACACTATTTCTCCAGTCCTGGTACTATTTCTCTAATACTGGCACTATTTCTCCAGTCCTGCACTATTTCTCTAATTCTGACACTATATCTCCAGTCCTGGTACTATTTTTCTAATACTGGCACTATTTCTCCAGTCCTGCACTATTTTTCTATTTCTGACACTGTTTCTCCAGTCCTGGTACTATATCTCTAATACTGGCACTATTTCTCCAGTCCTGATACTATTTCTCTACTCCTGTCACTATTTCTCCAGTCCTCACACTATTTCTCTAATCCTTGCACTATTTCTCAAGTCCTGGTACTATTTCTGTAATACTGGCACTATTTCTCCAGTCCTGGCACTATTTCCCCAGTCCTGGTACTATTTCTCCAGTCCTGGTACTATTTCTCTACACCTGGCACTATTTCTCCAGTCCTGGCACCATTTCTCCAGTCCTGGCACTAATTCTCCAGTCCTGGTACTATTTATCTAATCCTTGCACTATTTCTCCAGTCCTGGCACTATTTATCTAATCCTGGCACTATTTCTCCAGTCCTGGTACTATTTCTCCAATACTGGCCCTCTTTCTCCAGTCCTGGCACTATTTCTCTAATACTGGCACTAATTCTCCAGTCCTGGTACTATTTCTCCAGTCCTGGTAATATTTCTATACTCCTGGCACTATTTTTCTAATACTGGCACTAAGTCTCTAGTCCTGGTACTATTTGTCTAATACTGGCACTATTTCTCCAGTCGTGGCACTATTTCTCTAATTCTGACACTATTTCTCCAGTCCTGGTACTATTTCTCTAATGCTGGCATTATTTCTCCAGTCCTGGCACTATTTCTCTAATACTGGCACTATTTCTCCAGTCCTGATACTATTTCTCCAGCCTTGGCACTATTTATCCAGTCCTGGCACTACTTCTCCAGTGCTGATACTATTTCTCCAGTCCTGGCACTATTTCTCTAATTCTGACACTATTTCTCCAGTCCTGGTACTATTTCTCTAATACTGGCACTATTTCTCCAGTCCTGCACTATTTCTCTAATTCTGACACTATTTCTCCAGTCCTGGTACTATTTTTCTAATACAGGCACTATTTCTCCAGTCCTGCACTATTTCTCTAATTCTGACACTATTTCTCCAGTCCTGGTACTATTTCTCTAATACTGGCACTATATCTCCAGTCCTGGCTTGATTTCTCTAATCCTGGCATTATTTCACCAGTCCTGGCACTATTTCTCTAATACTGGCACTATTTATCCAGTCCTGGCACTATTTTTACAGTCCTGGCAGTATTTCTCTAATCCTGGCATTATTTATCCAGTCCTGGCACTATTTCTCCAGTCCTGGCACTATTTCTTCTGTCCTGGCACTATTTCTCTAATACTGGCATTATCTCTCCAGTCCTGGCACTATTTTTCCAGGCCTGGCACTGTTTCACCAGACCTGGCATGATTTCTCTAATCCTGGCACTATTTCTCCAGTCCTGGTACTAGTTCTCTAATCCTGGAACTATTTCTCCAGTCCTGGTACTAGTTCTCTAATCCTGGCACTATTTCTCCAGTCCTGGCACTATTTCTCCAATCCTGGCACTACATCTAAAGTCCTGGCACTATTTCTCCAGTCCTGGCACTATTTCTCCAGTCCAGGTGCTAATTCTCCAATCCTGGCACTGTTTATCCAGTCCTGGTATTATTTCTCCAGTCTTGGAACTTTTTATCTAATTCTGGCATTATTTCTCCAGTCCTGGTACTATTTTTCCAGTCCTGGCATGATTTCTCTAATCCTGGCATTATTCCTCCAGTCCTGGCACTATTTCTCTAATACTGGCACTATTTATCCAGTCCTGGCACTATTTCTCCAGTCCTGGCACTATTTCTTCAGTTCTGACACTATTTCTCCAGTCCTGGCACTATTTCTCTAATACTGGCACTATTTCACTAGTCCTGGCACTATTTCTCTAATCCTGGCACAATTTCTCCAGTCCTGGTACTATGTCTCTAATACTGGCATTATTTCTCCAGTCCTGGCACTATTTCTCTAATCCTGGCACAATTTCTCCAGTCCTGGCACTATTTCTCTAATACTGGCACTATTTCTCCAGCCCTAGCACTACTTATCCAGTCCTGGTACTATTTCTCCAGTCCTGGCACTATTTCTCCAGTCATGGTGTTATTTCTATGGTACTGGTGCTATTTCTCCAATCCTGGTGCTAATTCTCCAATATTGGTACTTTTTCTCCAGTCCTGGCGCTATATCTCCAATCCTGGCACTATTTATCTAATACTGGTACTATTTCTCGAATCCTGGCACTATTTCTCCAATCCTGGCACTATTTCTGTAATACTGGTATATTTCTCCAGTCCTGGCACTATTTGTCCAATTCTGGCACTATTTCTGTAATTCTGGTACTATTTCTCCAGTCCTGGTACTATTTCTCCAGTCCAGGTACTATTTCTCTAATACCGGCACTATTTCTCCAGTCCTGGCACTATTTCCACAGTCCTGGCACTATTTCTCCAGTCCTAGTACTATTTATCTAATCCTGGCACTATTTCTCTAATAGTGGTACTATTTCTCCAGTCCTGGCACTATTTCTCCAGTCCTGGCACTATTTCTCTAATACTGGCACTAATTCTCCAGTCCTGGTACTATTTCTCCAGTCCTGGTAATATTTCTGTACTCCTGGCACTATTTTTCTAATACTGGCACTAAGTCTCTAGTCCTGGTACTATTTGTCTAATACTGGCACTATTTCTCCAGACGTGGCACTATTTCTCTAATTCTGACAGTATTTTTCCAGTCCTGGTACTATTTCTCTAATGCTGGCATTATTTCTCCAGTCCTGGCACTATTTCTCTAATACTGGCATTATTTCTCCAGTGCTGATACTATTTCTCCAGTCCTGGCACTATTTCTCTAATTCTGACACTATTTCTCCAGTCCTGGTACTATTTCTCTAATACTGGCACTATTTCTCCAGTCCTGCACTATTTCTCTAATTCTGACACTATATCTCCAGTCCTGGTACTATTTTTCTAATACTGGCACTATTTCTCCAGTCCTGCACTATTTTTCTAATTCTGACACTGTTTCTCCAGTCCTGGTACTATATCTCTAATACTGGCACTATTTCTCCAGTCCTGATACTATTTCTCTACTCCTGTCACTATTTCTCCAGTCCTCACACTATTTCTCTAATCCTTGCACTATTTCTCAAGTCCTGGTACTATTTCTGTAATACTGGCACTATTTCTCCAGTCCTGGCACTATTTCTCTAATCCTGGCACAATTTCTCCAGTCCTGGTACTATGTCTCTAATACTGGCATTATTTCTCCAGTCCTGGCACTATATCTCTAATCATGGCATTGATTCTCCAGTCCTGGCACTATTTCTCTAATGCTGGCACTATTTCTCCAGCCCTAGCACTACTTATCCAGTCCTGGTACTATTTCTCCAGTCCTGGCACTATTTCTCCAGTGATGGTGTTATTTCTATGGTACTGGTGCTATTTCTCCAATGCTGGTGCTAATTCTCCAATATTGGTACTTTTTCTCCAGTCCTGGCACTATATCTCCAATCCTGGCACTATTTATCTAATACTGGTACTATTTCTCGAATCCTGGCACTATTTCTCCAATCCTGGCACTATTTCTGTAATACTGGTATATTTCTCCAGTCCTTGCACTATTTCTCCAATTCTGGCACTATTTCTGTAATACTGGTACTATTTCTCCAGTCCTGGTACTATTTCTCTTATCCTGGCATTATTTCTCCAGTCCAGGCACTATTTCTCCAGTCCTGGTACTATTTCTCCAGTCCAGGTACTATTTCTCTAATACCAGCACTATTTCTCTAGTCCTGGCACTATTTCCACAGTCCTGGCACTATTTCTCCAGTCCTAGTACTATTTATCTAATCCTGGCACTATTTCTCTAACACTGGTACTATTTCTCCAGTCCTGGCACTATTTCTCCAGTCCTGGCACTATTTCTCTAATCCTGGCACTATTTCTCTACTCCTGGCACTATATCTCTCATCCTGGAACTATTTCTCCAGTCCTGGTACTATGTCTCTACTCCTTGCATTATTTCTCCAGTCCTGGCACTATTTCTCTTACCTTGGCACTATTTCTCCAGTCCTGGTACTATTTCTCCAATTCTGGCACTATTTCTGTAATACTGGTACTATTTCTCCAGTCCTGGTACTATTTCTCTTATCCTGGCATTATTTCTCCAGTCCAGGCACTATTTCTCCAGTCCTGGTACTATTTCTCCAGTCCAGGTACTATTTCTCTAATACCAGCACTATTTCTCTAGTCCTGGCACTATTTCCACAGTCCTGGCACTATTTCTCCAGTCCTAGTACTATTTATCTAATCCTGGCACTATTTCTCTAACACTGGTACTATTTCTCCAGTCCTGGCACTATTTCTCCAGTCCTGGCACTATTTCTCTAATCCTGGCACTATTTCTCTACTCCTGGCACTATATCTCTCATCCTGGAACTATTTCTCCAGTCCTGGTACTATGTCTCTACTCCTTGCATTATTTCTCCAGTCCTGGCACTATTTCTCTTACCTTGGCACTATTTCTCCAGTCCTGGAACTATTTCTCTAATTCTGGCATTATTTCTCCAGTCCTGGTACTATTTTTCCAGTCCTGGCATGATTTCTCTAATCCTGGCATTATTCCTCCAGTCCTGGCACTATTTCTCTAATACTGGCACTATTTATCCAGTCCTGGCACTATTTCTCCAGTCCTGGCACTATTTCTTCAGTTCTGACACTATTTCTCCAGTCCTGGCACTATTTCTCTAATACTGGCACTATTTCACTAGTCCTGGCACTATTTCTCTAATCCTGGCACAATTTCTCCAGTCCTGGTACTATGTCTCTAATACTGGCATTATTTATCCAGTCCTGGCACTATTTCTCTAATCCTGGCACAATTTCTCCAGTCCTGGCACTATTTCTCTAATACTGGCACTATTTCTCCAGCCCTAGCACTACTTATCCAGTCCTGGTACTATTTCTCCAGTCCCTGGCACTATTTCTCCAGTCATGGTGTTATTTCTATGGTACTGGTGCTATTTCTCCAATCCTGGTGCTAATTCTCCAATATTGGTACTTTTTCTCCAGTCCTGGCGCTATATCTCCAATCCTGGCACTATTTATCTAATACTGGTACTATTTCTCGAATCCTGGCACTATTTCTCCAATCCTGGCACTATTTCTGTAATACTGGTATATTTCTCCAGTCCTGGCACTATTTGTCCAATTCTGGCACTATTTCTGTAATTCTGGTACTATTTCTCCAGTCCTGGTACTATTTCTCCAGTCCAGGTACTATTTCTCTAATACCGGCACTATTTCTCCAGTCCTGGCACTATTTCCACAGTCCTGGCACTATTTCTCCAGTCCTAGTACTATTTATCTAATCCTGGCACTATTTCTCTAATAGTGGTACTATTTCTCCAGTCCTGGCACTATTTCTCCAGTCCTGGCACTATTTCTCTAATACTGGCACTAATTCTCCAGTCCTGGTACTATTTCTCCAGTCCTGGTAATATTTCTGTACTCCTGGCACTATTTTTCTAATACTGGCACTAAGTCTCTAGTCCTGGTACTATTTGTCTAATACTGGCACTATTTCTCCAGACGTCGCACTATTTCTCTAATTCTGACACTATTTTTCCAGTCCTGGTTCTATTTCTCTAATGCTGGCATTATTTCTCCAGTCCTGGCACTATTTCTCTAATACTGGCACTATTTCTCCAGTCCTGATACTATTTCTCCAGCCTTGGCACTATTTATCCAGTCCTGGCACTACTTCTCCAGTGCTGATACTATTTCTCCAGTCCTGGCACTATTTCTCTAATTCTGACACTATTTCTCCAGTCCTGGTACTATTTCTCTAATACTGGCACTATTTCTCCAGTCCTGCACTATTTCTCTAATTCTGACACTATATCTCCAGTCCTGGTACTATTTTTCTAATACTGGCACTATTTCTCCAGTCCTGCACTATTTTTCTATTTCTGACACTGTTTCTCCAGTCCTGGTACTATATCTCTAATACTGGCACTATTTCTCCAGTCCTGATACTATTTCTCTACTCCTGTCACTATTTCTCCAGTCCTCACACTATTTCTCTAATCCTTGCACTATTTCTCAAGTCCTGGTACTATTTCTGTAATACTGGCACTATTTCTCCAGTCCTGGCACTATTTCTCTAATCCTGGCACAATTTCTCCAGTCCTGGTACTATGTCTCTAATACTGGCATTATTTCTCCAGTCCTGGCACTATATCTCTAATCATGGCATTGATTCTCCAGTCCTGGCACTATTTCTCTAATGCTGGCACTATTTCTCCAGCCCTAGCACTACTTATCCAGTCCTGTTACTATTTCTCCAGTCCTGGCACTATTTCTCCAGTGATGGTGTTATTTCTATGGTACTGGTGCTATTTCTCCAATGCTGGTGCTAATTCTCCAATATTGGTACTTTTTCTCCAGTCCTGGCACTATATCTCCAATCCTGGCACTATTTATCTAATACTGGTACTATTTCTCGAATCCTGGCACTATTTCTCCAATCCTGGCACTATTTCTGTAATACTGGTACTATTTCTCCAGTCCTGGTACTATTTCTCTTATCCTGGCATTATTTCTCCAGTCCAGGCACTATTTCTCCAGTCCTGGTACTATTTCTCCAGTCCAGGTACTATTTCTCTAATACCAGCACTATTTCTCTAGTCCTGGCACTATTTCCACAGTCCTGGCACTATTTCTCCAGTCCTAGTACTATTTATCTAATCCTGGCACTATTTCTCTAACACTGGTACTATTTCTCCAGTCCTGGCACTATTTCTCCAGTCCTGGCACTATTTCTCTAATCCTGGCACTATTTCTCTACTCCTGGCACTATATCTCTCATCCTGGAACTATTTCTCCAGTCCTGGTACTATGTCTCTACTCCTTGCATTATTTCTCCAGTCCTGGCACTATTTCTCTTACCTTGGCACTATTTCTCCAGTC
Source organism: Taudactylus pleione (assembly GCA_031769625.1). Lineage (NCBI taxonomy): Eukaryota > Metazoa > Chordata > Amphibia > Anura > Myobatrachidae > Taudactylus > Taudactylus pleione. The sequence goes on from JAUIMM010002833.1 coordinate 8,953, forward strand.
CTGGTACTATTTCTCTAATTCTGGCATTATTTCTCCAGTCCTGGTACTATTTTTCCAGTCCTGGCATGATTTCTCTAATCCTGGCATTATTCCTCCAGTCCTGGCACTATTTCTCTAATACTGGCACTATTTATCCAGTCCTGGCACTTTTTCTCCAGTCCTGGCACTATTTCTTCAGTTCTGACACTATTTCTCCAGTCCTGGCACTATTTCTCTAATACTGGCACTATTTCACTAGTCCTGGCACTATTTCTCTAATCCTGGCACAATTTCTCCAGTCCTGGTACTATGTCTCTAATACTGGCATTATTTCTCCAGTCCTGGCACTATTTCTCTAATCCTGGCACAATTTCTCCAGTCCTGGCACTATTTCTCTAATACTGGCACTATTTCTCCAGCCCTAGCACTACTTATCCAGTCCTGGTACTATTTCTCCAGTCCTGGCACTATTTCTCCAGTCATGGTGTTATTTCTATGGTACTGGTGCTATTTCTCCAATCCTGGTGCTAATTCTCCAATATTGGTACTTTTTCTCCAGTCCTGGCGCTATATCTCCAATCCTGGCACTATTTATCTAATACTGGTACTATTTCTCGAATCCTGGCACTATTTCTCCAATCCTGGCACTATTTCTGTAATACTGGTATATTTCTCCAGTCCTGGCACTATTTGTCCAATTCTGGCACTATTTCTGTAATTCTGGTACTATTTCTCCAGTCCTGGTACTATTTCTCCAGTCCAGGTACTATTTCTCTAATACCGGCACTATTTCTCCAGTCCTGGCACTATTTCCACAGTCCTGGCACTATTTCTCCAGTCCTAGCACTATTTATCTAATCCTGGCACTATTTCTCTAATAGTGGTACTATTTCTCCAGTCCTGGCACTATTTCTCCAGTCCTGGCACTATTTCTCTAATACTGGCACTAATTCTCCAGTCCTGGTACTATTTCTCCAGTCCTGGTAATATTTCTGTACTCCTGGCACTATTTTTCTAATACTGGCACTAAGTCTCTAGTCCTGGTACTATTTGTCTACTACTGGCACTATTTCTCCAGACGTGGCACTATTTCTCTAATTCTGACACTATTTTTCCAGTCCTGGTTCTATTTCTCTAATGCTGGCATTATTTCTCCAGTCCTGGCACTATTTCTCTAATACTGGCACTATTTCTCCAGTCCTGATACTATTTCTCCAGCCTTGGCACTATTTATCCAGTCCTGGCACTACTTCTCCAGTGCTGATACTATTTCTCCAGTCCTGGCACTATTTCTCTAATTCTGACACTATTTCTCCAGTCCTGGTACTATTTCTCTAATACTGGCACTATTTCTCCAGTCCTGCACTATTTCTCTAATTCTGACACTATATCTCCAGTCCTGGTACTATTTTTCTAATACTGGCACTATTTCTCCAGTCCTGCACTATTTTTCTATTTCTGACACTGTTTCTCCAGTCCTGGTACTATATCTCTAATACTGGCACTATTTCTCCAGTCCTGATACTATTTCTCTACTCCTGTCACTATTTCTCCAGTCCTCACACTATTTCTCTAATCCTTGCACTATTTCTCAAGTCCTGGTACTATTTCTGTAATACTGGCACTATTTCTCCAGTCCTGGCACTATTTCTCTAATCCTGGCACAATTTCTCCAGTCCTGGTACTATGTCTCTAATACTGGCATTATTTCTCCAGTCCTGGCACTATATCTCTAATCATGGCATTGATTCTCCAGTCCTGGCACTATTTCTCTAATGCTGGCACTATTTCTCCAGCCCTAGCACTACTTATCCAGTCCTGGTACTATTTCTCCAGTCCTGGCACTATTTCTCCAGTGATGGTGTTATTTCTATGGTACTGGTGCTATTTCTCCAATGCTGGTGCTAATTCTCCAATATTGGTACTTTTTCTCCAGTCCTGGCACTATATCTCCAATCCTGGCACTATTTATCTAATACTGGTACTATTTCTCGAATCCTGGCACTATTTCTCCAATCCTGGCACTATTTCTGTAATACTGGTATATTTCTCCAGTCCTTGCACTATTTCTCCAATTCTGGCACTATTTCTGTAATACTGGTACTATTTCTCCAGTCCTGGTACTATTTCTCTTATCCTGGCATTATTTCTCCAGTCCAGGCACTATTTCTCCAGTCCTGGTACTATTTCTCCAGTCCAGGTACTATTTCTCTAATACCAGCACTATTTCTCTAGTCCTGGCACTATTTCCACAGTCCTGGCACTATTTCTCCAGTCCTAGTACTATTTATCTAATCCTGGCACTATTTCTCTAACACTGGTACTATTTCTCCAGTCCTGGCACTATTTCTCCAGTCCTGGCACTATTTCTCTAATCCTGGCACTATTTCTCTACTCCTGGCACTATATCTCTCATCCTGGAACTATTTCTCCAGTCCTGGTACTATGTCCTCTACTCCTTGCATTATTTCTCCAGTCCTGGCACTATTTCTCTTACCTTGGCACTATTTCTCCAGTCCTGGTACTATTTCTCTAATTCTGGCATTATTTCTCCAGTCCTGGTACTATTTTTCCAGTCCTGGCATGATTTCTCTAATCCTGGCATTATTCCTCCAGTCCTGGCACTATTTCTCTAATACTGGCACTATTTATCCAGTCCTGGCACTATTTCTCCAGTCCTGGCACTATTTCTTCAGTTCTGACACTATTTCTCCAGTCCTGGCACTATTTCTCTAATACTGGCACTATTTCACTAGTCCTGGCACTATTTCTCTAATCCTGGCACAATTTCTCCAGTCCTGGTACTATGTCTCTAATACTGGCATTATTTCTCCAGTCCTGGCACTATTTCTCTAATCCTGGCACAATTTCTCCAGTCCTGGCACTATTTCTCTAATACTGGCACTATTTCTCCAGCCCTAGCACTACTTATCCAGTCCTGGTACTATTTCTCCAGTCCTGGCACTATTTCTCCAGTCATGGTGTTATTTCTATCGTACTGGTGCTATTTCTCCAATCCTGGTGCTAATTCTCCAATATTGGTACTTTTTCTCCAGTCCTGGCGCTATATCTCCAATCCTGGCACTATTTATCTAATACTGGTACTATTTCTCGAATCCTGGCACTATTTCTCCAATCCTGGCACTATTTCTGTAATACTGGTATATTTCTCCAGTCCTGGCACTATTTGTCCAATTCTGGCACTATTTCTGTAATTCTGGTACTATTTCTCCAGTCCTGGTACTATTTCTCCAGTCCAGGTACTATTTCTCTAATACCGGCACTATTTCTCCAGTCCTGGCACTATTTCCACAGTCCTGGCACTATTTCTCCAGTCCTAGTACTATTTATCTAATCCTGGCACTATTTCTCTAATAGTGGTACTATTTCTCCAGTCCTGGCACTATTTCTCCAGTCCTGGCACTATTTCTCTAATACTGGCACTAATTCTCCAGTCCTGGTACTATTTCTCCAGTCCTGGTAATATTTCTGTACTCCTGGCACTATTTTTCTAATACTGGCACTAAGTCTCTAGTCCTGGTACTATTTGTCTAATACTGGCACTATTTCTCCAGACGTGGCACTATTTCTCTAATTCTGACACTATTTTTCCAGTCCTGGTTCTATTTCTCTAATGCTGGCATTATTTCTCCAGTCCTGGCACTATTTCTCTAATACTGGCACTATTTCTCCAGTCCTGATACTATTTCTCCAGCCTTGGCACTATTTATCCAGTCCTGGCACTACTTCTCCAGTGCTGATACTATTTCTCCAGTCCTGGCACTATTTCTCTAATTCTTACACTATTTCTCCAGTCCTGGTACTATTTCTCTAATACTGGCACTATTTCTCCAGTCCTGCACTATTTCTCTAATTCTGACACTATATCTCCAGTCCTGGTACTATTTTTCTAATACTGGCACTATTTCTCCAGTCCTGCACTATTTTTCTAATTCTGACACTGTTTCTCCAGTCCTGGTACTATATCTCTAATACTGGCACTATTTCTCCAGTCCTGATACTATTTCTCTACTCCTGTCACTATTTCTCCAGTCCTCACACTATTTCTCTAATCCTTGCACTATTTCTCAAGTCCTGGTACTATTTCTGTAATACTGGCACTATTTCTCCAGTCCTGGCACTATTTCTCTAATCCTGGCACAATTTCTCCAGTCCTGGTACTATGTCTCTAATACTGGCATTATTTCTCCAGTCCTGGCACTATATCTCTAATCATGGCATTGATTCTCCAGTCCTGGCACTATTTCTCTAATGCTGGCACTATTTCTCCAGCCCTAGCACTACTTTTCCAGTCCTGGTACTATTTCTCCAGTCCTGGCACTATTTCTCCAGTGATGGTGTTATTTCTATGGTACTGGTGCTATTTCTCCAATGCTGGTGCTAATTCTCCAATATTGGTACTTTTTCTCCAGTCCTGGCACTATATCTCCAATCCTGGCACTATTTATCTAATACTGGTACTATTTCTCGAATCCTGGCACTATTTCTCCAATCCTGGCACTATTTCTGTAATACTGGTATATTTCTCCAGTCCTTGCACTATTTCTCCAATTCTGGCACTATTTCTGTAATACTGGTACTATTTCTCCAGTCCTGGTACTATTTCTCTTATCCTGGCATTATTTCTCCAGTCCAGGCACTATTTCTCCAGTCCTGGTACTATTTCTCCAGTCCAGGTACTATTTCTCTAATACCAGCACTATTTCTCTAGTCCTGGCACTATTTCCACAGTCCTGGCACTATTTCTCCAGTCCTAGTACTATTTATCTAATCCTGGCACTATTTCTCTAACACTGGTACTATTTCTCCAGTCCTGGCACTATTTTTCCAGTCCTGGCACTATTTCTCTAATCCTGGCACTATTTCTCTACTCCTGGCACTATATCTCTCATCCTGGAACTATTTCTCCAGTCCTGGTACTATGTCTCTACTCCTTGCATTATTTCTCCAGTCCTGGCACTATTTCTCTTACCTTGGCACTATTTCTCCAGTCCTGGTTTTATTTCTCTAATGCTGGCATTATTTTTCCAGTTCTGCCACTATTTCCCCAGTCCTGGCACTATTTCTCCTGTCCTGGGACTATTTCTCCAGTCCTGACTCTATTTCTCCAGTCCTGGCACTAATTCTCCAGTCCTGGCACTATTTCTCCAGTCCAGGTACTATTTCTAGAGGTCCTGGTACTATTTCTCTAATACTTGCACTATTTCTCCAGTCCTGGTACTATTTCTCCAGTCCTGGCACTATTTCTGTAATCCTGGCACTATTTCTCCAGTCCTGGTACTATTTCTCTAATGCTGGCACTATTTCTCCAGTCCTGGCACTATTTCTCTAATACTGGCACTATTTCTCCACTACTGGTACTATTTATCCTAGCCTGACACTATTTCTCCTGTCCTGGTACTATTTCTCTACTCCTGTCGCTATTTCTCTGTTACTGGCACTATTTCTCCAGTTCTGGTACTATTTCTCTAATACGGGCACTATTTCTCCAGTCCTGGCACTATTTCTCTTATCCTGGCACTATTTCTCCAGTCCTTGTACTATTTCTTCAGTACTGGCACTATTTCTCCAGTCCAGGCACTATTTCTCTAATACTGGCACTAATTCTCCAGTCCTGGTACTATTTCTCCATTCCTGGTACTATTTCTCTACTCCTGGCATTATTTTTCTAATACTGGCACTATGTCTCTAGTCCTGGTACTATTTCTCTAATACTGGCACTATTTCTCCAGTCCTGGCACTATTTCTCTAATGCTGGCATTATTTTTTCAGTCCTGGCACTATTTCTCCAGTCCTGGCACTATTTCTAAAATTCGGGCACTATTTCTCCAGTTCTGGTACTATTTCCGCAGTCCTGGCACTATTTCTCCAGTCCTCGTACTATTTATCTAATCCTGGCACTATTTCTGCAGTTCTGGCACTATTTCTCCAATCCTGGCACTACTTATCCATCCATGGCACTATTTCTCCAATCCTGGCACTATTTCTCCAGTCCTGGTACTATTTCTCTAATACCAGCAGTATTTCTCCAGTACTGGCACTATTTCTTCATTCCTGGCACTATTTCTCCAGTCCTGGCACTATTTCACCAGTCCTGGCACTATATCTCCAGTACTGGTGCTATTTCTCCAATCCTGCTGCTATTTCTCCAATCTTGGCACTATTTATCCAGTTCTGGTACTATTTATCTAATCCTGGCACTATTTCTCTAATACTGGTACTATTTCTCCAGTCCTGGCACTATTTCTCCAATCCTGGCACTATTTCTCTAATACTGGTACTGTTTATCCAGTCCAGGCATTATTTCTCCAATACTGGCACGATTCATCCAGTCCTGGTACTATTTATCTATTCCTGGCACTATTTCTCCAGTCCTGGTATTATTTACCCAGTCCTGGCACCATCTCTCCAGTCCTGGTGCTATTTCTCGAGTCCTGGCACTACTTCTCCAGTCCTGGTACTATTTCTACACTCCTGGCACTATTTCTCCAGTCCTGGCAATATTTCTCCAGTCCTGGCACTATTTCTCCATTCCTGACACTATTTCTCCAATCCTGGCACTATTTCTCCAGTCCTGGTACTATTTCTCTGATCCTGGCACTATTACTCTAATCCTGGCACTATTTCTCCAATCCTGGCACTATTTCTCCAATCCTGGCACTATTTATCCAATCCTGGCACTGTTTTTCCAGTCCTGGTACTATTTATCTAATCTTGCACTATTTCTCCAGTCCTGGTGCTATTTCTCCAGTCCTGGCACGATTTCTCCAGTCCTGGTACTATTTCTCTAATACTGGCATTATTTCTTCAGTCCTGGCACTATTTCTCTAATACTGGCACTATTTATCCAGTCGTAGTTCTATTTCTCCAGTCCGGGTACTATTTCTCCAGTCCTGGAACTATTTATTTAATACTGGCATTATTTCTTCTGACCTGGCACTATTTCTCTAATACTGGCACTATTTCTCCAGTCCTGGTACTATTTCCCTAATCCTGGCACTATTTCTCCAGTCCTGATACTATTTATCAAATACTGGCACTATTTCTCCAGTACTGTCACTATTTCTCTAATACTGGCACTATTTCTCCAGTCCTGGTACTATTTCTCCAGTCCTGGCACTAATTCTCCAGTCCTGGTACTTTTTCTCCAGTCCTGGAACTATTTCTCTTCTCCTGGCACTATTTTTCCAATACTGGTACTATTTATCCAGTCCAGGCATTATTTCTCCAATCCTGGCACTATTTATCCATTCCTGGTACTATTTATCTAATCCTGGCATCATTTCTCCAGTCCTGGTGCTATTTCTCCAGTCCTGGCACTATTTCTCCATTCCTGGCACTATTTCTAAAATTCTGGCACTATTTCTCCAATCCTGGCACTATTTCTTCAGTCCTGGTACTATTTATCTGATCCTGGCACTATTTCTCTAATCCTGGCACTATTTCTCCAATCCTAGCACTATTTCTCCAATCCTGGCACTGTTTATCCTGTCCTGGTACTATTTATCTAATCCTGGCACTATTTCTCCTATCCTAGTACTATTTCTCCAGTCCTGGCACTATTTCTCCAGTCCTGGTGCTATTTATCCAGTCCTTGCACTATTTCTCCAGTCCTGGTACTATTTCTCTAATACTGGCATTATTTCTTCAGTCCTTGCACTATTTCTCTAATACTAGCACTATTTATCCAGTCGTAGTTCTATTTCTCCAGTCCAGGTACTATTTCTCCAGTCCTGGTACTATTTATTTAATACTGGCATTATTTCTCTAATACTGGCACTATTTCTCTAATACTGGCACTATTTCTCCAGTCCTGGTACTATTTCCCTAATCCTGGCACTATTTCTCCAGTCCTGATACTATTTATCTAATACTGGCACTATTTCTCCAGTCCTGTCACTATTTCTCTAATACTGGCACTATTTCTCCAGTCCTGGTACTATTTCTCCAGTCCTGGCACTAATTCTCCAGTCCTGGTACTATTTCTCCAGTCCTGGAACTATTTCTCTTCTCCTGGCACTATTTTTCTAATACTGGTACTATTTATCCAGTCCAGGCATTATTTCTCCAATCCTGGCACTATTTATCCAGTCCTGGTACTATTTATCTAATCCTGGCACCATTTCTCCAGTCCTGGTGCTGTTTCTCCAGTCCTGGCACTATTTCTCCATTCCTGGCACTATTTCTAAAATTCTGGCACTATTTCTCCAATCCTGGCACTATTTCTTCAGTCCTGGTACTATTTATCTGATCCTGGCACTATTTCTCTAATCCTGGCACTATTTCTCCAATCCTAGCACTATTTCTCCAATCCTGGCACTGTTTATCCTGTCCAGGTACTATTTATCTAATCCTGGCACTATTTCTCCTGTCCTAGTATTATTTCTCCAGTCCTGGCACTATTTCTACAGTCCTGGTGCTATTTATCCAGTCCTTGCACTATTTCTCCAGTCCTGGTGTTATTTCTCCAGTCCTGGTACTATTTATCTTATCCTGGCATTATTTCTCCAGTCCTGGCACTATTTATCCAGTCCTTGTACTATTTCTCCAGTCCTGGCACTATTTCTCCAGTCTTGGTACTATTTCTCTAATGCTGGCATTATTTTTCCAGTCCTGCCACTATTTCCCCAGTCCTGGCACTATTTCCCCAGTCTTGGAACTATTTCTACAGTCCTGGTACTATTTCTCTACTCCTGGCACTATTTCTCCAGTCCTGGCACAATTTCTCCAGTCCTGGCACTAATTCTCCAATCCTGGCACTATTTCTCTAATACTGGTACTATTTATCCAGTCCAGGCATTATTTCTCCAATCCTGGCACTATTCATCCAGTCCTGGTACTATTTACCTATTCCTGGCACTATTTCTCCAGTCCTGGTATTATTTACCCAGTCGTGGCACCATCTCTCCAGTCCTGGTGCTATTTCTCCAGTCCTGGCACTACTTCTCCAGACCTGGTACTATTTCTACACTCCTGGCACTATTTCTCCAGTCCTGGCAATATTTCTCCAGTCCTGGCACTATTTCTCCAATCCTGGCACTATTTCTCCAGTCCTCATACTATTTATCTGATCCTGGCTCTATTTCTCTAATCCTGGCACTATTTCTCCAATCCTGGCACTATTTCTCCATTCCTGGCACTATTTATCCAATCCTGGCACTGTTTTTCCAGTCCTGGTACTATGTATCTAATCTTGCACTATTTCTCCAGTCCTGGTGCTATTTCTCCAGTCCTGGCACGATTTCTCCAGTCCTGGTACTATTTCTATAATACTGGCATTATTTCTTCTGTCCTGGCACTATTTCTCCAGTCCTGGTACTATTTCTCTAATACTGGCATTATTTCTTCAGTCTTGGCACTATTTCTCTAATACTGGCACTATTTATCTAGTCGTAGTTCTATTTCTCCAGTCCTGGTACTATTTCTCCAGTCCTGGTACTATTTATTTAATACTGGCATTATTTCTTCTGTCCTGGTACTATTTCTCTAATACTGGCACTATTTCTCCAGTCCTGGTACTATTTCTCTAATCCTGGCACTATTTCTCCAGTCCTGATACTATTTATCTAATACTGGCACTATTTCTCCAGTCCTGTCACTATTTCTCTAATACTGGCACTATTTCTCCAGTCCTGGTACTATTTCTCCAGTCCTGGCACTAATTCTCCAGTCCTGGTACTATTTATTTAATACTGGCATTATTTCTTCTGTCCTGGCACTATTTCTCTAATACTGGCACTATTTCTCCAGTCCTGGTACTATTTCCCTAATCCTGGCACTATTTCTCCAGTCCTGATACTATTTATCTAATACTGGCACTATTTTTCCAGTCCTGTCACTATTTCTCTAATACTGGCACTATTTCTCCAGTCCTGGTACTATTTCTCCAGTCCTGGCACTAATTCTCCAGTCCTGGTACTATTTCTCCAGTCCTGAAACTATTTCTCTTCTCCTGGCACTATTTTTCTAATACTGGTACTATTTATCCAGTCCAGGCATTATTTCTCCAATCCTGGCACTATTTTTCCAGTCCTGGTACTATTTATCTAATCCTGGCACCATTTCTCCAGTCCTGGTTCTATTTCTCCAGTCCTGGCACTATTTCTCCATTCCTGGCACTATTTCTAAAATTCTGGCACTATTTCTCCAATCCTGGCACTATTTCTTCAGTCCTGGTACTATTTATCTGATCCTGGCACTATTTCTCTAATCCTGGCACTATTTCTCCAATCCTAGCACTATTTCTCCAATCCTGGCACTGTTTATCCTGTCCTGGTACTATTTATCTAATCCTGGCACTATTTCTCCTGTCCTAGTACTATTTCTCCAGTCCTGGCACTATTTCTACAGTCCTGGTGCTATTTATCCAGTCCTTGCACTATTTCTCCAGTCCTGGTGTTATTTCTCCAGTCCTGGTACTATTTCTCTAATGCTGGCATTATTTCTCCGGTCCTGGCACTATTTCTCTAATACTGGCACTATTTCTCCAGTCATGGTACTATTTCTCTACTCCTGGCACTATATCCCTGATACTGGCACTATTTCTCCAGTTCTGGTACTATTTCTCTAATACTGGCACTATTTCTCCAGTCCTCGCACTATTTCTCTTATCCTGGCACTATTTCTCCAGTCCTGGCACTATTTCTCTAATGCTGGCATTATTTTTCCAGTCCTGCCACTATTTCCCCAGTCCTGGCACTATTTCCCCAGTCCTGGTACTATTTCTCCAGTCCTGGTACTATTTCTCTACTCCTGGCACTATTTCTCTAGTCCTGGCACAATTTCTCCAGTCCTGGCACTAATTCTCCAGTCCTGGTACTATTTATCTAATCCTTGCACTATTTCTCCAGTCCTGGCACTATTTCTCTAATCCTGGCACTATTTCTCCAGTCCTGGTACTATTTCTCCAATACTGGCCCTCTTTCTCCAGTCCTGGCACTATTTCTCTAATACTGGCACTAATTCTCCAGTCCTGGAAATATTTCTCCAGTCCTGGTAATATTTCTGTACTCCTGGCACTATTTTTCTAATACTGGCACTAAGTCTCTAGTCCTGGTACTATTTGTCTAATACTGGCACTATTTCTCCAGTCGTGGCACTATTTCTCTAATTCTGACACTATTTCTCCAGTCCTGATACTATTTCTCCAGCCTTGGCACTATTTATCCAGTCCTGGCACTACTTCTCCAGTGCTGATACTATTTCTCCAGTCCTGGCACTATTTCTCTAATTCTGACACTATTTCTCCAGTCCTGGTACTATTTCTCTAATACTGGCACTATTTCTCCAGTCCTGCACTATTTCTCTAATTCTGACACTATTTCTCCAGTCCTGGTATTATTTTTCTAATACTGGCACTATTTCTCCAGTCCTGCACTATTTTTCTAATTCTGACACTGTTTCTCCAGTCCTGGTACTATATCTCTAATACTGGCACTATTTCTCCAGTCCTGATACTATTTCTCTACTCCTGTCACTATTTCTCCAGTCCTCACACTATTTCTCTAATCCTTGCACTATTTCTCAAGTCCTGGTACCATTTCTCTAATACTGGCACTATTTCTCCAGTCCTGGCACTATTTCTCTAATCCTGGCACAATTTCTCCAGTCCTGGTACTATGTCTCTAATACTGGCATTATTTCTCCAGTCCTGGCACTATATCTCTAATCATGGCATTAATTCTCCAGTCCTGGCACTATTTCTCTAGTGCTGGCACTATTTCTCCAGCCCTAGCACTACTTATCCAGTCCTGGTACTATTTCTCCAGTCCTGGCACTATTTCTCCAGTGATGGTGTTATTTCTATGGTACTGGTGCTATTTCTCCAATGCTGGTGCTAATTCTCCAATATTGGTACTTTTTCTCCAGTCCTGGCACTATATCTCCAATCCTGGCACTATTTATCTAATACTTGTACTATTTCTCGAATCCTGGCACTATTTCTCCAATCCTGGCACTATTTCTGTAATACTGGTACTATTTCTCCAGTACTGGTACTATTTCTCTTATCCTGGCATTATTTCTCCAGTCCAGGCACTATTTCTCCAGTCCTGGTACTATTTCTCCAGTCCAGGTACTATTTCTCTAATACCAGCACTATTTCTCTAGTCCTGGCACTATTTCCACAGTCCTGGCACTATTTCTCCAGTCCTAGTACTATTTATCTAATCCTGGCACTATTTCTCTAACACTGGTACTATTTCTCCAGTCCTGGCACTATTTCTCCAGTCCTGGCACTATTTCTCTAATCCTGGCACTATTTCTCTACTCCTGGCACTATATCTCTCATCCTGGAACTATTTCTCCAGTCCTGGTACTATGTCTCTACTCCATGCGTTATTTCTCCAGTCCTGGCACTATTTCTCTTACCCTGGCACTATTTCTCCAGTCCTGGTACTATTTCTCTAATGCTGGCATTATTTTTCCAGTCCTGCCACTATTTCCCCAGTCCTGGCACTATTTCTCCAGTCCTGGGACTATTTCTCCAGTCCTGACTCTATTTCTCCAGTCCTGGCACTAATTCTCCAGTCCTGGCACTATTTCTCCAGTCCAGGTACTATTTCTAGAGGTCCTGGTACTATTTCTCTAATACTTGCACTATTTCTCCAGTCCCGGTACTATTTCTCCAGTCCTGGCACTATTTCTGTTATCCTGGCACTATTTCTCCAGTCCTGGTACTATTTCTCTAATGCTGGCACTATTTGTCCAGTCCTGGCACTATTTCTCTAATACTGGCACTATTTCTCCACTACTGGTACTATTTATCCTAGCCTGGCACTATTTCTCCTGTCCTGGTACTATTTCTCTACTCCTGGCGCTATTTCTCTGTTACTGGCACTATTTCTCCAGTTCTGGTACTATTTCTCTAATACGGGCACTATTTCTCCAGTCCTGGCACTATTTCTCTTATCCTGGCACTATTTCTCCAGTCCTTGTACTATTTCTTCAGTACTGGCACTCTTTCTCCAGTCCAGGCACTATTTCTCTAATACTGGCACTAATTCTCCAGTCCTGGTACTATTTCTCCATTCCTGGTACTATTTCTCTACTCCTGGCATTATTTTTCTAATACTGGCACTATGTCTCTAGTCCTGGTACTATTTCTCTAATACTGGCACTATTTCTCCAGTCCTGGCACTTTTTCTCTAATGCTGGCATTATTTTTTCAGTCCTGGCACTATTTCTCCAGTCCTGGCACTATTTCTAAAATTCGGGCACTATTTCTCCAGTTCTGGTACTATTTCCGCAGTCCTGGCACTCTTTCTCCAGTCCTCGTACTATTTATCTAATCCTGGCACTATTTCTGCAGTTCTGGCACTATTTCTCCAATCCTGGCACTACTTTACCATCCATGGCACTATTTCTCCAATCCTGGCACTATTTCTCCAGTCCTGGTACTATTTCTCTAATACCAGCAGTATTTCTCCAGTACTGGCACTATTTCTTCATTCCTGGCACTATTTCTCCAGTCCTGGCACTATTTCACCAGTCCTGGCACTATATCTCCAGTACTGGTGCTATTTCTCCAATCCTGGTGCTATTTCTCCAATCTTGGCACTATTTATCCAGTCCTGGTACTATTTATCTAATCCTGGCACTATTTCTCTAATACTGGTACTATTTCTCCAGTCCTGGCACTATTTCTCTAATACTGGTACTGTTTATCCAGTCCAGGCATTATTTCTCCAATACTGGCACGATTCATCCAGTCCTGGTACTATTTATCTATTCCTGGCACTATTTCTCCAGTCCTGGTATTATTTACCCAGTCCTGGCACCATCTCTCCAGTCCTGGAGCTATTTCTCCAGTCCTGGCACTACTTCTCCAGTCCTGGTACTATTTCTACACTCCTGGCACTATTTCTCCAGTCCTGGCAATATTTCTCCAGTCCTGGCACTATTTCTCCATTCCTGACACTATTTCTCCAATCCTGGCACTATTTCTCCAGTCTTGGTACTATTTTTCTGATCCTGGCACTATTACTCTAATCCTGGCACTATTTCTCCAATCCTGGCACTATTTCTCCAATCCTGGCACTATTTATCCAATCCCTGCACTGTTTTTCCAGTCCTGGTACTATTTATCTAATCTTGCACTATTTCTCCAGTCCTGGTGCTATTTCTCCAGTCCTGGCACGATTTCTCCAGTCCTGGTACTATTTCTCTAATACTGGCATTATTTCTTCTGTCCTGGCACTATTTCTCCAGTCCTGGTACTATTTCTCTAATACTGACATTATTTCTTCAGTCCTTGCACTATTTCTCTAATACTGGCACTATTTAACCAGTCGTAGTTCTATTTCTCCAGTCCTGGTACTATTTCTCCAGTCCTGGAACTATTTATTTAATACTGGCATTATTTCTTCTGACCTGGCACTATTTCTCTAATACTGGCACTATTTCTCCAGTCCTGGTACAATTTCCCTAATCCTGGCACTATTTCTCCAGTCCTGATACTATTTATCAAATACTGGCACTATTTCTCCAGTCCTGTCACTATTTCTTTAATACTGGCACTATTTCTCCAGTCCTGGTACTATTTCTCCAGTCCTGGCACTAATTCTCCAGTCCTGGTACTTTTTCTCCAGTCCTGGAACTATTTCTCTTCTCCTGGCACTATTTTTCTAATACTGGTACTATTTATCCAGTCCAGGCATTATTTCTCCAATCCTGGCACTATTTATCCAGTCCTGGTACTATTTATCTAATCCTGGCACCATTTCTCCAGTCCTGGTGCTATTTCTCTAGTCCTGGCACTATTTCTCCATTCCTGGCACTATTTCTAAATTTCTGGCACTATTTCTCCAATCCTGGCACTATTTCTTCAGTCCTGGTACTATTTATCTGATCCTGGCACTATTTCTCTAATCCTGGCACTATTTCTCCAATCCTAGCACTATTTCTCCAATCCTGGCACTGTTTATCCTGTCCTGGTACTATTTATCTAATCCTGGCACTATTTCTCCTATCCTAGTACTATTTCTCCAGTCCTGGCACTATTTCTCCAGTCCTGGTGCTATTTATCCAGTCCTTGCACTATTTCTCCAGTCCTGGTACTATTTCTCTAATACTGGCATTATTTCTTCACTCCTTGCACTATTTCTCTAATACTAGCACTATTTATCCAGTCGTAGTTCTATTTCTCCAGTCCAGGTACTATTTCTCTAGTCCTGGTACTATCTATTTATTACTGGCATTATTTCTTCTGTCCTGGCACTATTTCTCTAATACTGGCACTATTTCTCCAGTCCTGGTACTATTTCCCTAATCCTGGCACTATTTCTCCAGTCCTGATACTATTTATCTAATACTGGCACTATTTCTCCAGTCCTGTCACTATTTCTCTAATACTGGCACTATTTCTCCAGTCCTGGTACTATTTCTCCAGTCCTGGCACTAATTCTCCAGTCCTGGTACTATTTATCCAGTCCTGGAACTATTTCTCTTCTCCTGGCACTATTTTTCTAATACTGGTACTATTTATCCAGTCCAGGCATTATTTCTCCAATCCTGGCACTATTTATCCAGTCCTGGCACCATTTCTCCAGTCCTGGTGCTATTTCTCCAGTCCTGGCACTATTTCTCCATTCCTGGCACTATTTCTAAAATTCTGGCACTATTTCTCCAATCCTGGCACTATTTCTTCAGTCCTGGTACTATTTATCTGATCCTGGCACTATTTCTCTAATCCTGGCACTCTTTCTCCAGTCCAGGCACTATTTCTCTAATACTGGCACTAATTCTCCAGTCCTGGTACTATTTCTCCATTCCTGGTACTATTTCTCTACTCCTGGCATTATTTTTCTAATACTGGCACTATGTCTCTAGTCCTGGTACTATTTCTCTAATAATGGCACTATTTCTCCAGTCCTGGCACTATTTCTCTAATGCTGGCATTATTTTTTCAGTCCTGGCACTATTTCTCCAGTCCTGGCACTATTTCTAAAATTCGGGCACTATATCTCCAGTTCTGGTACTATTTCCGCAGTCCTGGCACTATTTCTCCAGTCCTCGTACTATTTATCTAATCCTGGCACTATTTCTGCAGTTCTGGCACTATTTCTCCAATCCTGGCACTACTTTACCATCCATGGCACTATTTCTCCAATCCTGGCACTATTTCTCCAGTCCTGGTACTATTTCTCTAATACCAGCAGTATTTCTCCAGTACTGGCACTATTTCTTCATTCCTGGCACTATTTCTCCAGTCCTGGCACTATTTCACCAGTCCTGGCACTATATCTCCAGTACTGGTGCTATTTCTCCAATCCTGGTGCTATTTCTCCAATCTTGGCACTATTTATCCAGTCCTGGTACTATTTATCTAATCCTGGCACTATTTCTCTAATACTGGTACTATTTCTCCAGTCCTGGCACTATTTCTCTAATACTGGTACTGTTTATCCAGTCCAGGCATTATTTCTCCAATACTGGCACGATTCATCCAGTCCTGGTACTATTTATCTATTCCTGGCACTATTTCTCCAGTCCTGGTATTATTTACCCAGTCCTGGCACCATCTCTCCAGTCCTGGAGCTATTTCTCCAGTCCTGGCACTACTTCTCCAGTCCTGGTACTATTTCTACACTCCTGGCACTATTTCTCCAGTCCTGGCAATATTTCTCCAGTCCTGGCACTATTTCTCCATTCCTGACACTATTTCTCCAATCCTGGCACTATTTCTCCAGTCTTGGTACTATTTTTCTGATCCTGGCACTATTACTCTAATCCTGGCACTATTTCTCCAATCCTGGCACTATTTCTCCAATCCTGGCACTATTTATCCAATCCCGGCACTGTTTTTCCAGTCCTGGTACTATTTATCTAATCTTGCACTATTTCTCCAGTCCTGGTGCTATTTCTCCAGTCCTGGCACGATTTCTCCAGTCCTGGTACTATTTCTCTAATACTGGCATTATTTCTTCTGTCCTGGCACTATTTCTCCAGTCCTGGTACTATTTCTCTAATACCGACATTATTTCTTCAGTCCTTGCACTATTTCTCTAATACTGGCACTATTTAACCAGTCGTAGTTCTATTTCTCCAGTCCTGGTACTATTTCTCCAGTCCTGGAACTATTTATTTAATACTGGCATTATTTCTTCTGACCTGGCACTATTTCTCTAATACTGGCACTATTTCTCCAGTCCTGGTACAATTTCCCTAATCCTGGCACTATTTCTCCAGTCCTGATACTATTTATCAAATACTGGCACTATTTCTCCAGTCCTGTCACTATTTCTTTAATACTGGCACTATTTCTCCAGTCCTGGTACTATTTCTCCAGTCCTGGCACTAATTCTCCAGTCCTGGTACTTTTTCTCCAGTCCTGGAACTATTTCTCTTCTCCTGGCACTATTTTTCTAATACTGGTACTATTTATCCAGTCCAGGCATTATTTCTCCAATCCTGGCACTATTTATCCAGTCCTGGTACTATTTATCTAATCCTGGTACCATTTCTCCAGTCCTGGTGCTATTTCTCTAGTCCTGGCACTATTTCTCCATTCCTGGCACTATTTCTAAATTTCTGGCACTATTTCTCCAATCCTGGCACTATTTCTTCAGTCCTGGTACTATTTATCTGATCCTGGCACTATTTCTCTAATCCTGGCACTATTTCTCCAATCCTAGCACTATTTCTCCAATCCTGGCACTGTTTATCCTGTCCTGGTACTATTTATCTAATCCTGGCACTATTTCTCCTATCCTAGTACTATTTCTCCAGTCCTGGCACTATTTCTCCAGTCCTGGTGCTATTTATCCAGTCCTTGCACTATTTCTCCAGTCCTGGTACTATTTCTCTAATACTGGCATTATTTCTTCACTCCTTGCACTATTTCTCTAATACTAGCACTATTTATCCAGTCGTAGTTCTATTTCTCCAGTCCAGGTACTATTTCTCTAGTCCTGGTACTATCTATTTATTACTGGCATTATTTCTTCTGTCCTGGCACTATTTCTCTAATACTGGCACTATTTCTCCAGTCCTGGTACTATTTCCCTAATCCTGGCACTATTTCTCCAGTCCTGATACTATTTATCTAATACTGGCACTATTTCTCCAGTCCTGTCACTATTTCTCTAATACTGGCACTATTTCTCCAGTCCTGGTACTATTTCTCCAGTCCTGGCACTAATTCTCCAGTCCTGGTACTATTTATCCAGTCCTGGAACTATTTCTCTTCTCCTGGCACTATTTTTCTAATACTGGTACTATTTATCCAGTCCAGGCATTATTTCTCCAATCCTGGCACTATTTATCCAGTCCTGGCACCATTTCTCCAGTCCTGGTGCTATTTCTCCAGTCCTGGCACTATTTCTCCATTCCTGGCACTATTTCTAAAATTCTGGCACTATTTCTCCAATCCTGGCACTATTTCTTCAGTCCTGGTACTATTTATCTGATCCTGGCACTATTTCTCTAATCCTGGCACTCTTTCTCCAGTCCAGGCACTATTTCTCTAATACTGGCACTAATTCTCCAGTCCTGGTACTATTTCTCCATTCCTGGTACTATTTCTCTACTCCTGGCATTATTTTTCTAATACTGGCACTATGTCTCTAGTCCTGGTACTATTTCTCTAATAATGGCACTATTTCTCCAGTCCTGGCACTATTTCTCTAATGCTGGCATTATTTTTTCAGTCCTGGCACTATTTCTCCAGTCCTGGCACTATTTCTAAAATTCGGGCACTATATCTCCAGTTCTGGTACTATTTCCGCAGTCCTGGCACTATTTCTCCAGTCCTCGTACTATTTATCTAATCCTGGCACTATTTCTGCAGTTCTGGCACTATTTCTCCAATCCTGGCACTACTTTACCATCCATGGCACTATTTCTCCAATCCTGGCACTATTTCTCCAGTCCTGGTACTATTTCTCTAATACCAGCAGTATTTCTCCAGTACTGGCACTATTTCTTCATTCCTGGCACTATTTCTCCAGTCCTGGCACTATTTCACCAGTCCTGGCACTATATCTCCAGTACTGGTGCTATTTCTCCAATCCTGGTGCTATTTCTCCAATCTTGGCACTATTTATCCAGTCCTGGTACTATTTATCTAATCCTGGCACTATTTCTCTAATACTGGTACTATTTCTCCAGTCCTGGCACTATTTCTCTAATACTGGTACTGTTTATCCAGTCCAGGCATTATTTCTCCAATACTGGCACGATTCATCCAGTCCTGGTACTATTTATCTATTCCTGGCACTATTTCTCCAGTCCTGGTATTATTTACCCAGTCCTGGCACCATCTCTCCAGTCCTGGAGCTATTTCTCCAGTCCTGGCACTACTTCTCCAGTCCTGGTACTATTTCTACACTCCTGGCACTATTTCTCCAGTCCTGGCAATATTTCTCCAGTCCTGGCACTATTTCTCCATTCCTGACACTATTTCTCCAATCCTGGCACTATTTCTCCAGTCCTGGTACTATTTTTCTGACCCTGGCACTATTACTCTAATCCTGGCACTATTTCTCCAATCCTGGCACTATTTCTCCAATCCTGGCACTATTTATCCAATCCCGGCACTGTTTTTCCAGTCCTGGTACTATTTATCTAATCTTGCACTATTTCTCCAGTCCTGGTGCTATTTCTCCAGTCCTGGCACGATTTCTCCAGTCCTGGTACTATTTCTCTAATACTGGCATTATTTCTTCTGTCCTGGCACTATTTCTCCAGTCCTGGTACTATTTCTCTAATACTGACATTATTTCTTCAGTCCTTGCACTATTTCTCTAATACTGGCACTATTTAACCAGTCGTAGTTCTATTTCTCCAGTCCTGGTACTATTTCTCCAGTCCTGGAACTATTTATTTAATACTGGCATTATTTCTTCTGACCTGGCACTATTTCTCTAATACTGGCACTATTTCTCCAGTCCTGGTACAATTTCCCTAATCCTGGCACTATTTCTCCAGTCCTGATACTATTTATCAAATACTGGCACTATTTATCCAGTCCTGTCACTATTTCTTTAATACTGGCACTATTTCTCCAGTCCTGGTACTATTTCTCCAGTCCTGGCACTAATTCTCCAGTCCTGGTACTTTTTCTCCAGTCCTGGAACTATTTCTCTTCTCCTGGCACTATTTTTCTAATACTGGTACTATTTATCCAGTCCAGGCATTATTTCTCCAATCCTGGCACTATTTATCCAGTCCTGGTACTATTTATCTAATCCTGGCACCATTTCTCCAGTCCTGGTGCTATTTCTCTAGTCCTGGCACTATTTCTCCATTCCTAGCACTATTTCTAAAATTCTGGCACTATTTCTCCAATCCTGGCACTATTTCTTCAGTCCTGGTACTATTTATCTGATCCTGGCACTATTTCTCTAATCCTGGCACTATTTCTCCAATCCTAGCACTATTTCTCCAATCCTGGCACTGTTTATCCTGTCCTGGTACTATTTATCTAATCCTGGCACTATTTCTCCTATCCTAGTACTATTTCTCCAGTCCTGGCACTATTTCTCCAGTCCTGGTGCTATTTATCCAGTCCTTGCACTATTTCTCCAGTCCTGGTACTATTTCTCTAATACTGGCATTATTTCTTCACTCCTTGCACTATTTCTCTAATACTAGCACTATTTATCCAGTCGTAGTTCTATTTCTCCAGTCCAGGTACTATTTCTCTAGTCCTGGTACTATCTATTTATTACTGGCATTATTTCTTCTGTCCTGGCACTATTTCTCTAATACTGGCACTATTTCTCCAGTCCTGGTACTATTTCCCTAATCCTGGCACTATTTCTCCAGTCCTGATACTATTTATCTAATACTGGCACTATTTCTCCAGTCCTGTCACTATTTCTCTAATACTGGCACTATTTCTCCAGTCCTGGCACTATTTCTCCAATCCTGGCACTGTTTATCCTGTCCTGGTACTATTTATCTAATCCTGGCACTATTTCTCCTGTCCTAGTACTATTTCTCCAGTCCTGGCACTATTTCTACAGTCCTGGTGCTATTTATCCAGTCCTTGCACTATTTCTCCAGTCCTGGTGTTATTTATCCAGTCCTGGTACTATTTATCTTATCCTGGCATTATTTCTCCAGTCCTGGCACTATTTATCCAGTCCTTGTACTATTTCTCCAGTCCTGGCACTATTTCTCCAGTCTTGGTACTATTTCTCTAATGCTGGCATTATTTTTCCAGTCCTGCCACTATTTCCCCAGTCCTGGCACTATTTCCCCAGTCCTGGTACTATTTCTACAGTCTTGGTACTATTTCTCTACTCCTGGCACTATTTCTCCCGACCTGGCACAATTTCTCCAGTCCTGGCACTAATTCTCCAGTCCTGGTACTATTTCTCTAATCCTTGCACTATTTCTCCAGTCCTGGCACTATTTCTCTAATCCTGGCACTATTTCTCCAGTCCTGGTACTATTTCTCCAGCACTGGCCCTATTTCTCCAGTCCTGGCACTATTTCTCTAATACTGGCACTAATTCTCCAGTCTTGGTACTATTTCTCCAGTCCTGGTAATATTTCTATACTCCTGGCACTATTTTTCTAATACTGGCACTATGTCTCTAGTCCTGGTACTATTTCTCTAATGCTGGCATTATTTCTCCAGTCCTGGCACTATTTCTCTAATACTGGCACTATTTCTCCAGTCCTGATACTATTTCTCCAGTCCTGGCACTATTTATCCAGTCCTGGCACTACTTCTCCAGTGCTGATACTATTTCTCCAGTCCTGGCACTATTTCTCTAATTCTGACACTATTTCTCCAGTCCTGGTACTATTTCTCTAATACTTGCACTATTTCTCCAGTCCTGCCCTATTTCTCTAATTCTGACACTATTTCTCCAGTCCAGGTACTATTTTTCTAATACTGGCACTATTTCTCCAGTCCTGCACAATTTTTCTAATTCTGACACTATTTCTCCAGTCCTGGTACTATTTCTCTATTACTGGCACTATTTCTCCAGTCCTGATACTATTTCTCTACTCCTGTCACTATTTCTCCAGTCCTCACACTATTTCTCTAATCCTGGCACTATTTCTCAAGTCCTGGTACTATTTCTCTAATACTGGCACTATTTCTCCAGTCCTGGCACTATTTCTCTAATCCTGGCATGATTTCTCCAGTTCTGGCACTATTTCTCTAATGCTGGAATTTTTTTTCCAGTCCTGGCACTATTTCTCCAGTCCTGATACTATTTCTCTAGTACTGGCACTATTTCTCCAGTCCTGGCTCTATTTCTTAAATTCGGGCACTATTTCTCCAGTTCTGGTACTATTTCCGCAGTCCTGGCACTATTTCTCCCGTCCTCGTACTATTTATCTAATCCTGGCACTATTTCTGCAGTTCTGGCACTATTTCTCCAATCCTGGCACTACTTATCCATCCATGGCACTATTTCTCTAATCCTGGCACTATTTCTCCAGTCCTGGTACTATTTCTCTAATACCGGCAGTATTTCTCCAGTACTGGCACTATTTCTCCATCCCTGGCTCTATTTCTCCAGTCCTGGCACTGTTTCACCAGTCCTGGCACTATATCTCCAGTACTGGTGCTATTTCTCCAATCCTGGTGCTATTTCTCCAATCTTGGCACGATTTATCCAGTCCTTGTACTATTTATCTAATCCTGGCACTATTTCTCTAATACTGGTACTATTTCTCCAGTCCTGACACTATTTCTCCAATCCTGGCACTATTTCTCTAATACTGGTACTATTTATCCAGTCCAGGCATTATTTCTCCAATCCTGGCACTATTCATCCAGTCCTGGTACTATTTATCTATTCCTGGCACTATTTCTCCAGTCCTGGTATTATTTACCCAGTCCTGGCACCATCTCTCCAGTCCTGGTGCTATTTCTCCAGTCCTGGCACTACTTCTCCAGACCTGGTACTATTTCTACACTCCTGGCACTATTTCTCCAGTCCTGGCAATATTTCTCCAGTCCTGGCACTATTTCTCCATTCCTGGCACTATTTCTCCAATCCTGGCACTATTTCTCCAGTCCTCATACTATTTATCTGATCCTGGCACTATTTCTCTAATCCTGGCACTATTTCTCCAATCCTGGCACTATTTCTCCATTCCTGGCACTATTTATCCAATACTGGCACTGTTTTTTCCAGTCCTGGTACTATGTATCTAATCTTGCACTATTTCTCCAGTCCTGATGCTATTTCTCCAGTCCTGGCATGATTTCTCCAGTACTGGTACTATTTCTCTAACACTGGCATTATTTCTTCTGTCCTGGCACTATTTCTCCAGTGCTGGTACTATTTCTCTAATACTGGCATTATTTCTTCAGTCTTGGCACTATTTCTCTAATACTGGCACTATTTATCTAGTCGTAGTGCTATTTCTCCAGTCCTGGTACTATTTCTCCAGTCCTGGTACTATTTATTTAATACTGGCATTATTTCTTCTGTCCTGGTACTATTTCTCTAATACTGGCACTATTTCTCCAGTCCTGGTACTATTTCTCTAATCCTGGCACTATTTCTCCAGTCCTGATACTATTTATCTAATACTGGCACTATTTCTCCAGTCATGTCACTATTTCTCTAATACTGGCACTATCTCTCCAGTCCTGGTACTATTTCTCCAGTCCTGGCTCTAATTCTCCAGTCCTGGTACTATTTATTTAATACTGGCTTTATTTCTTCTGTCCTGGCACTATTTCTCTAATACTGGCACTATTTCTCCAGTCCTGGTACTATTTCCCTAATCCTGGCACTATTTCTCCAGTCCTGATACTATTTATCTAATACTGGCACTATTTCTCCAGTCATGTCACTATTTCTCTAATACTGGCACTATTTCTCCTGTCCTGGTACTATTTCTCCAGTCCTGGCACTAATTCTCCAGTCCTGGTACTATTTCTCCAATCCTGGGAACTATTTCTCTTCTCCTGGCACTATTTTTCTAATACTGGTACTATTTATCCAGTCCAGGCAATATTTCTCCAATCTTGGCACTATTTATCCAGTCCTGGTACTATTTATCTAATCCTGGCACCATTTCTCCAGACTTGGTGCTATTTCTCCAGTCCTGGCACTATTTCTCCATTCCTGGCACTATTTCTAAAATTCTGGCACTATTTCTCCAATCCTGGCACTATTTCTTCAGTCCTGGTACTATTTATCTGATCCTGGCACTATTTCTCTAATCCTGGCACTATTTCTCCAATCCTAGCACTATTTCTCCAATCCTGGCACTGTTTATCCTGTCCTGGTACTATTTATCTAATCCTGGCACTATTTCTCCTGTCCTAGTACTATTTCTCCAGTCCTGGCACTATTTCTACAGTCCTGGTGCTATTTATCTAGTCCTTGCACTATTTCTCCAGTCCTGGTGTTATTTCTCCAGTCCTGGTACTATTTATCTTATCCTTGCATTATTTCTCCAGTCCTGGCAATATTTATCCAGTCCTTGTACTATTTCTCCAGTCCTGGCACTATTCTCCAGTCTTGGTACTATTTCTCTAATGCTGGCATTATTTTTCCAGTCCTGCCACTATTTCCCCAGTACTGGCACTATTTCCCCAGTCCTGGTACTATTTCTACAGTCCTGGTACTATTTCTCTACTCCTGGCACTATTTCTCCAGACCTGGCACAATTTCTCCAGTCCTGGCACTAATTCTCCAGTCCTGGTACTATTTCTCTAATCCTTGCACTATTTCTCCAGTCCTGTCACTATTTCTCTAATCCTGGCACTATTTCTCCAGTCCTGGTACTATTTCTCCAGCACTGGCCCTATTTCTCCAGTCCTGGCACTATTTCTCTAATACTGGCACTAATTCTCCAGTCTTGGTACTATTTCTCCAGTCCTGGTAATATTTCTATACTCCTGGCACTATTTTTCTAATACTGGCACTATGTCTCTAGTCCTGGTACTATTTCTCTAATGCTGGCATTATTTATCCAGTCCTGGCACTATTTCTCTAATACTGGCACTATTTCTCCAGTCCTGATACTATTTCTCCAGTCCTGGCACTATTTATCCAGTCCTGGCACTACTTCTCCAGTGCTGATACTATTTCTCCAGTCCTGGCACTATTTCTCTAATTCTGACACTATTTCCCCAGTCCTGGTACTATTTCTCTAATACTTGCACTATTTCCCCAGTCCTGATACTATTTCTCTAGTCCTGGCACTATTTATCCAGTCCTGGCACTACTTCTCCAGTGCTGATACTATTTCTCCAGTCCTGGCACTATTTCTCTAATTCTGACACTATTTCTCCAGTCCTGGTACTATTTCTCTAATACTGGCACTATTTCTCCAGTCCTGCACTATTTCTCTAATTCTGACACTATTTCTCCAGTCCTGGTACTATTTTTCTAATACTGGCACTATTTCTCCAGTCCTGCACAATTTTTCTAATTCTGACACTATTTCTCCAGTCCTGGTACTATTTCTCTAATACTGGCACTATTTCTCCAGTCCTGATACTATTTCTCTACTCCTGTCACTATTTCTCCAGTCCTCACACTATTTCTCGAATCCTGGCACTATTTCTCAAGTCCTGGTACTATTTCTCTAATACTGGCACTATTTCTCCAGTCCTGGCACTATTTCTCTAATCCTGGCACGATTTCTCCAGTTCTGGCACTATTTCTCTAATGCTGGCATTATTTTTCCAGTCCTGGCACTATTTCTCCATTCCTGGCACTATTTCTCCAATCCTAGCACTATTTCTCCATTCCTCATACTATTTATCTGATCCTGGCACTATTTCTCTAATCCTGGCACTATTTCTCCAATCCTGGCACTATTTCTCCATTCCTGGCACTATTTATCCAATCCTGGCACTGTTTTTTCCAGTCCTGGTACTATGTGTCTAATCTTGCACTATTTCTCCAGTCCTGGTGCTATTTCTCCAGTCCTGGCACGATTTCTCCAGTCCTGGTACTATTTCTCTAATACTGGCATTATTTCTTCTGTCCTGGCACTATTTCTCATGTCCTGGTACTATTTCTCTAATACTGGCATTATTTCTTCAGTCTTGGCACTATTTCTCTAATACTGGCACTATTTATCTAGTCGTAGTTCTATTTCTCCAGTCCTGGTACTATTTCTCCAGTCCTGGTACTATTTATTTAATACTGGCATTATTTCTTCTGTCCTGGTATTATTTCTCTAATACTGGCACTATTTCTCCAGTCCTGGTACTATTTCTCTAATCCTGGCACTATTTCTCCAGTCCTGATACTATTTATCTAATACTGGCACTATTTCTCCAGTCCTGTCACTATTTCTCTAATACTGGCACTATTTCTCCAGTCCTGGTACTATTTCTCCAGTCCTGGCACTAATTCTCCAGTCATGGTACTATTTATTTAATACTGGCATTATTTCTTCTGTCCCTGCACTATTTCTCTAATACTGGCACTATTTCTCCAGTCCTGGTACTATTTCCCTAATCCTGGCACTATTTCTCCAGTCCTGATACTATTTATCTAATACTGGCACTATTTCTCCAGTCCTTTCCCTATTTCTCTAATACTGGCACTATTTCTCCAGTCCTGGTACTATTTCTCCAGTCCTGGCACTAATTCTCCAGTCCTGGTACTATTTCTCCAGTCCTGGAACTATTTCTCTTCTCCTGGCACTATTTCTCCAGTCCTGGTGCTATTTATCCAGTCCAGCATTATTTCTCCAATCCTGGCACTATTTATCCAGTCCTGGTACTATTTATCTTTTCCTGGCACCATTTCTCCAGTCCTGGTGCTATTTCTCCAGTCCTGGCACTATTTCTCCATTCCTGGCACTATTTCTAAAATGCTGGCACTATTTCTCCAATCCTGGCACTATCTCTTCAGTACTGGTACTACTTATCTGATCCTGGCACTATTTCTCTAATCCTGGCACTATTTCTCCAATCCTAGCACTATTTCTCCAATCCTGGCACTGTTTATCCTGTCCTGGTACTATTTATCTAATCCTGGCACTATTTCTCCTGTCCTAGTACTATTTCTCCAGTCCTTGCACTATTTCTCCAGTCCTGGTGTTATTTCTCCAGTCCTGGTACTATTTATCTTATCCAGGCATTATTTCTCCAGTCCTGGCACTATTTATCCAGTCCTTGTACTATTTCTCCAGTCCTGGCATTATTTCTCCAGTCTTGGTACTATTTCTCTAATGCTGGCATTATTTTTCCAGTCCTGCCACTATTTCCCCAGTCCTGGCACTATTTCCCCAGTCCTGGTACTATTTCTACAGTCCTGGTTCTATTTCTCTACTCCTGGCACTATTTCTCCAGACCTGGCACAATTTCTCCAGTCCTGGCACTAATTCTCCGGTCCTGGTACTATTTCTCTAATCCTTGCACTATTTCTCCAGTCCAGGCACTATTTCTCTAATCCTGGCACTATTTCTCCAGTCCTGGTACTATTTCTCTAATCCTTGCACTATTTCTCCAGTCCTGGCACTATTTCTCTAATCCTGGCACGATTTCTCCAGTCTTGGTACTATTTCTCCAGTCCTGGTAATATTTCTATACTCCTGGCACTATTTTTCTAATACTGGCACTATGTCTCTAGTCCTGGTACTATTTCTCTAATGCTGGCATTATTTCTCCAGTCCTGGCACTATTTCTCTAATACTGGCACTATTTCTCCAAGTCCTGATACTATTTCTCTAGTCCTGGCACTATTTATCCAGTCCTGGCAGTACTTCTCCAGTGCTGATACTATTTCTCCAGTCCTGGCACTATTTCTCTAACTTTGACACTATTTCTCCAGTCCTGGTACTATTTCTCTAATACTGGCACTATTTCTCCAGTCCTGCACTATTTCTCTAATTCTGACACTATTTCTCCAGTCCTGGTACTATTTCTCTAATACTGGCACTATTTCTCCAGTCCTGCACAATTTTTCTAATTCTGACACTATTTCTCCAGTCCTGGTACTATTTCTCTAATACTGGCACTATTTCTCCAGTCCTGATACTATTTCTCTACTCCTGTCACTATTTCTCCAGTCCTCACACTATTTCTCTAATCCTGGCACTATTTCTCAAGTCCTGGTACTATTTCTCTAATACTGGCACTATTTCTCCAGTCCTGGCACTATTTCTCTAATCCTGGCACGATTTCTCCTGTTCTGGCACTATTTCTCTAATGCTGGCATTATTTTTCCAGTCCTGGCACTATTTCTCCAGTCCTGATACTATTTCTCTAGTACTGGCACTATTTCTCCAGTCCTGGCTCTATTTCTAAAATTCGGGCACTATTTCTCCAGTTCTGGTACTATTTCCGCAGTCCTGGCACTATTTCTCCTGTCCTCGTACTATTTATCTAATCCCTGGCACTATTTCTGCAGTTCTGGCACTATTTCTCATGTCCTGGTACTATTTCTCTAATACTGGCATTATTTCTTCAGTCTTGGCACTATTTCTCTAATACTGGCACTATTTATCTAGTCGTAGTTCTATTTCTCCAGTCCTGGTACTATTTCTCCAGTCTGGTACTATTTATTTAATACTGGCATTATTTCTTCTGTCCCTGGTATTATTTCTCTAATACTGGCACTATTTCTCCAGTCCTGGTACTATTTCTCTAATCCTGGCACTATTTCTCCAGTCCTGATACTATTTATCTAATACTGGCACTATTTCTCCAGTCCTGGCACTAATTCCTCCAGTCCTGGTACTATTTATTTAATACTGGCATTATTTCTTCTGTCCTGGCACTATTTCTCTAATACTGGCACTATTTCTCCAGTCCTGGTACTATTTCCCTAATCCTGGCACTATTTCTCCAGTCCTGATACTATTTATCTAATACTGGCACTATTTCTCCAGTCCTGTCACTATTTCTCTAATACTGGCACTATTTCTCCAGTCCTGGTACTATTTCTCCAGTCCTGGCACTAATTCTCCAGTCCTGGTACTATTTCTCCAGTCCTGGAACTATTTCTCTTCTCCTGGCACTATTTTTCTAATAATGGTACTATTTATCCAGTCCAGGCATTATTTCTCCAATCCTGGCACTATTTATCCAGTCCTGGTACTATTTATCTTTTCCTGGCACCATTTCTCCAGTCCTGGTGCTATTTCTCCAGTCCTGGCACTATTTCTCCATTCCTGGCACTATTTCTAAAATGCTGGCACTATTTCTCCAATCCTGGCACTATTTCTTCAGTACTGGTACTACTTATCTGATCCTGGCACTATTTCTCTAATCCTGGCACTATTTCTCCAATCCTAGCACTATTTCTCCAATCCTGGCACTGTTTATCCTGTCCTGGTACTATTTATCTAATCCTGGCACTATTTCTCCTGTCCTAGTACTATTTCTCCAGTCCTTGCACTATTTCTCCAGTCCTGGTGTTATTTCTCCAGTCCTGGTACTATTTATCTTATCCAGGCATTATTTCTCCAGTCCTGGCACTATTTATCCAGTCCTGGTACTATTTCTCCAGTCCTGGCATTATTTCTCCAGTCTTGGTACTATTTCTCTAATGCTGGCATTATTTTTCCAGTCCCTGCCACTATTTCCCCAGTCCTGGCACTATTTCCCCAGTCCTGGTACTATTTCTACAGTCCAGGTTCTATTTCTCTACTCCTGGCACTATTTCTCCAGACCTGGCACAATTTCTCCAGTCCCTGGCACTAATTCTCCGGTCCTGGTACTATTTCTCTAATCCTTGCACTATTTCTCCAGTCCTGGCACTATTTCTCTAATCCTGGCACTATTTCTCCAGTCCTGGTACTATTTCTCAAATCCTTGCACTATTTCTCCAGTCCTGGCACTATTTCTCTAAATCCTGGCACGATTTCTCCAGTCTTGGTACTATTTCTCCAGTCTGGTAATATTTCTATACTCCTGGCACTATTTTTCTAATACTGGCACTATGTCTCTAGTCCTGGTACTATTTCTCTAATGCTGGCATTATTTCTCCAGTCCTGGCACTATTTCTCTAATACTGGCACTATTTCTCCAGTCCTGATACTATTTCTCTAGTCCCTGGCACTATTTATCCAGTCCTGGCAGTACTTCTCCAGTGCTGATACTATTTCTCCAGTCCTGGCACTATTTCTCTAACTTTGACACTATTTCTCCAGTCCTGGTACTATTTCTCTAATACTGGCACTATTTCTCCAGTCCTGCACTATTTCTCTAATTCTGACACTATTTCCTCCAGTCCTGGTACTATTTCTCTAATACTGGCACTATTTCTCCAGTCCTGCACAATTTTTCTAATTCTGACACTATTTCTCCAGTCCTGTACTATTTCTCTAATACTGGCACTATTTCTCCAGTCCTGATACTATTTCTCTACTCCTGTCACTATTTCTCCAGTCCTCACACTATTTCTCTAATCCTGGCACTATTTCTCAAGTCCTGGTACTATTTCTCTAATACTGGCACTATTTCTCCAGTCCTGGCACTATTTCTCTAATCCTGGCACGATTTCTCCAGTTCTGGCACTATTTCTCTAATGCTGGCATTATTTTTCCAGTCCTGGCACTATTTCTCCAGTCCTGATACTATTTCTCTAGTACTGGCACTATTTCTCCAGTCCTGGCTCTATTTCTAAAATTCGGGCACTATTTCTCCAGTTCTGGTACTATTTCCGCAGTCCTGGCACTATTTCTCCTGTCCTCGTACTATTTATCTAATCCTGGCACTATTTCTGCAGTTCTGGCACTATTTCTCCAATCCTGCACTACTTATCCATCCATGGCACTATTTCTCTAATCCTGGCACTATTTCTCCAGTCCTGGTACTATTTCTCTAATACCGGCAGTATTTCTCCAGTACTGGCACTATTTCTCCATCCCGGGCACTATTTCTCCAGTCCTGGCACTATTTCACCAGTCCTGGCACTATATCTCCAGTACTGGTGCTATTTCTCCAATCCTGGTGCTATTTCTCCATTCTTGGCACTATTTATCCAGTCCTGGTACTATTTATCTAATCCTGGCACTATTTCTCTAATACTGGTACTATTTCTCCAGTCCTGGCACTATTTCTTCAATCCTGGCACTATTTCTCTAATACTGGTACTATTTATCCAGTCCAGGCATTATTCTCCAATCCTGGCACTATTCATCCAGTCCTGGTAGTATTTATCTATTCCTGGCACTATTTCTCCCAGTCCTGGTATTATTTACCCAGTCCTGGCACCATGTCTCCAGTCCTGGTGCTATTTCTTCAGTCCTGGCACTACTTCTCCAGACCTGGTACTATTTCTACACTCCTGGCACTATTTCTCCAGTCCTGGCAAAATTTCTCCAGTCCTGGCACTATTTCTCCATTCCTGGCACTATTTCTCCAATCCTGGCACTATTTCTCCAGTCCTCATACTATTTGTCTGATCCTGGCACTATTTCTCTAATCCTGGCACTATTTCTCCAATCCTGGCACTATTTCTCCATTCCTGGCACTATTTATCCAATCCTGGCATTGTTTTTCCAGTCCTGGTACTATGTATCTAATCTTGCACTATTTCTCCAGTCCTGGTGCTATTTCTCCAGTCCTGGCACGATTTCTCCAGTCCTGGTACTATTTCTCTAATACTGGCATTATTTCTTCTGTCCTGCACTATTTCTCCAGTCCTGGTACTATTTCTCTAATACTGGCATTATTTCTTCAGTCTTGGCACTATTTCTCTAATACTGGCACTATTTATCTAGTCGTAGTTCTATTTCTCCAGTCCTGGTACTATTTCTCCAGTCCTGGTACTATTTATTTAATACTGGCATTATTTCTTCTGTCCTGGTACTATTTCTCTAATACTGGCACTATTTCTCCAGTCCTGGTACTATTTCTCAAATCCTGGCACTATTTCTCCAGTCCTGATACTATTTATCTAATACTGGCACTATTTCTCCAGTCCTGTCACTATTTCTCTAATACTGGCACTATTTCTCCAGTCCTGGTACTATTTCTCCAGTCCTGGCATTAATTCTCCAGCCCAGGTTCTATTTCTCCAGTCCTGGTACTATTTCTCTTCTCCTGGCACTATTTCTCTAATACTGGAACTATTTTATCCAGTCCAGCATTATTTCTCCAATCCTGGCACTATTTGTCCAGTCCTGGTACTATTTATCTAATCCTGGCACCATTTCTCCAGTCCTGGTGCTATTTCTCCAGTCCTGGCACTATTTCTCCATTCCTGGCACTATTTCTAAAATTCTGGCACTATTTCTCCAATCCTGGCACTATTTCTCCAGTCCTGATACTATTTATCTAATACTGGCACTATTTCTCCAGTCCTGTCACTATTTCTCCAATCCTAGCACTATTTCTCCAATCCTGGCACTGTTTATCCTGTCCTGGTACTATTTATCTAATCCTGGCACTATTTCTCCTGTCCTAGTACTATTTCTACAGTCCTGGCACTATTTCTACAGTCCTGGTGCTATTTATCCAGTCCTTGCACTATTTCTCCAGTCCTGGTGTTATTTCTCAAGTCCTGTTACTATTCATCTTATCCTGGCATTATTTCTCCAGTCCTGGCACTATTTATCCAGTCCTTGTACTATTTCTCCAGTCCTGGCACTATTTCTCCAGTCTTGGTACTATTTCTCTAATGCTGGCTTTATTTTTCCAGTCCTGCCACTATTTCCCCAGTCCTGGCACTATTTCCCCAGTCCTGGTACTATTTCTACAGTCCTGGTACTATTTATCTACTCCTGGCACTATTTCTCCAGACCTGGCACCTGGCACAATTTCTCCAGTCATGGCACTAATTCTCCAGTCCTGGTACTATTTCTCTAATCCTTGCACTATTTCTCCAGTCATGTCACTATTTCTCTAATCATGGCAATATTTCTCCAGTCCTGGTACTATTTCTCCAGCACTGGCCCTATTTCTCCAGTCCTGGCACTATTTCTCTAATCCTGGCACTAATTCTCCAGTCTTGGTACTATTTCTCCAGTCCTGGTAATATTTCTATACTCCTGGCACTATTTTTCTAATACTGGCACTATGTCTCTAGTCCTGGTACTATTTCTCTAATGCTGGCATTATTTCTCCAGTCCTGGCACTATTTCTCTAATACTGGCACTATTTCCCCAGTCCTGATACTATTTCTCTAGTCCTGGCACTATTTATCCAGTCCTGGCACTACTTCTCCAGTGCTGATACTATTTCTCCAGTCCTGGCACTATTTCTCTAATTCTGACACTATTTCTCCAGTCCTGGTACTATTTCTCTAATACTGGCACTATTTCTCCAGTTCTGCACTATTTCTCTAATTCTGACACTATTTCTCCAGTCCTGGTACTATTTTTCTAATACTGGCACTATTTCTCCAGTCCTGCACAATTTTTCTAATTCTGACACTATTTCTCCAGTCCTGGTACTATTTCTCTAATACTGGCACTATTTCTCCAGTCCTGATACTATTTCTCTACTCCTGTCACTATTTCTCCAGTCCTCACACTATTTCTCGAATCCTGGCACTATTTCTCAAGTCCTGGTACTATTTCTCTAATACTGGCACTATTTCTCCAGTCCCGGCACTATTTCTCTAATCCTGGCACGATTTCTCCAGTTCTGGCACTATTTCTCTAATGCTGGCATTATTTTTCCAGTCCTGGCACTATTTCTCCATTCCTGGCACTATTTCTCCAATCCTAGCACTATTTCTCCAGTCCTCATACTATTTATCTGATCCTGGCACTATTTCTCTAATCCTGGCACTATTTCTCCAATCCTGGCACTATTTCTCCATTCCTGGCACTATTTATCCAATCCTGGCACTGTTTTTCCAGTCCTGGTACTATGTGTCTAATCTTGCACTATTTCTCCAGTCCTGGTGCTATTTCTCCAGTCCTGGCACGATTTCTCCAGTCCTGGTACTATTTCTCTAATACTGGCATTATTTCTTCTGTCCTGGCACTATTTCTCATGTCCTGGTACTATTTCTCTAATACTGGCATTATTTCTTCAGTCTTGGCACTATTTCTCTAATACTGGCACTATTTATCTAGTCGTAGTTCTATTTCTCCAGTCCTGGTACTATTTCTCCAGTCCTGGTAATATTTATTTAATACTGGCATTATTTCTTCTGTCCTGGTATTATTTCTCTAATACTGGCACTATTTCTCCAGTCCTGGTACTATTTCTCTAATCCTGGCACTATTTCTCCAGTCCTGATACTATTTATCTAATACTGGCACTATTTCTCCAGTCCTGTCACTATTTCTCTAATACTGGCACTATTTCTCCAGTCCTGGTACTATTTCCCTAATCCTGGCACTATTTCTCCAGTCCTGATACTATTTATCTAATACTGGCACTATTTCTCCAGTCCTTTCACTATTTCTCTAATACTGGCACTATTTCTCCAGTCCTGGTACTATTTCTCCAGTCCTGGCACTAATTCTCCAGTCCTGGTACTATTTCTCCAGTCCTGGAACTATTTCTCTTCTCCTGGCACTATTTTTCTAATAATGGTACTATTTATCCAATCCAGGCATTATTTCTCCAATCCTGGCACTATTTATCCAGTCCTGGTACTATTTATCTTTTCCTGGCACCATTTCTCCAGTCCTGGAGCTATTTCTCCAGTCCTGGCACTATTTCTCCATTCCTGGCACTATTTCTAAAATTCTGGCACTATTTCTCCAATCCTGGCACTATATCTTCAGTCCTGGTACTATTTATCTGATCCTGGCACTATTTCTCTAATCCTGGCACTATTTCTCCAATCCTAGCATTATTTCTCCAATCCTGGCACTGTTTATCCTGTCATGGTACTATTTATCTAATCCTGGCACTATTTCTCCTGTCCTAGTACTATTTCTCCAGTCCTGGCACTATTTCTACAGTCCTGGTGCTATTTATCCAGTCCTTGCACTATTTCTCCAGTCCTGGTTTTATTTCTCCAGTCCTGGTACTATTTATCTTATCCAGGCATTATTTCTCCAGTCCTGGCACTATTTATCCAGTCCTTGTACTATTTCTCCAGTCCTGGCACTATTTCTCCAGTCTTGGTACTATTTCTCTAATGCTGGCATTATTTTTCCAGTCCTGCCACTATTTCCCCAGTCCTGGCACTATTTCCCCAGTCCTGGTACTATTTCTACAGTCCTGGTACTATTTCTCTACTCCTGGCACTATTTCTCCAGACCTGGCTCAATTTCTCCAGTCCTGGCACTAATTCTCCGGTCCTCGTACTATTTCTCTAATCCTTGCACTATTTCTCCAGTCCTGGCACTATTTCTCTAATCCTGGCACTATTTCTCCAGTCCTGGTACTATTTCTCTAATCCTTGCACTATTTCTCCAGTCCTGGCACTATTTCTGTAATCCTGGCACGATTTCTCCAGTCTTGGTACTATTTCTCCAGTCCTGGTAATATTTCTATACTCCTGGCACTATTTTTCTAATACTGGCACTATGTCTCTAGTCCTGGTACTATTTCTCTAATGCTGGCATTATTTCTCCAGTCCTGGCACTATTTCTCTAATACTGGCACTATTTCTCCAGTCCTGATACTATTTCTCTAGTCCTGGCACTATTTATCCAGTCCTGGCAGTACTTCTCCAGTGCTGATACTATTTCTCCAGTCCTGGCACTATTTCTCTAATTCTGACACTATTTCTCCAGTTCTGGTACTATTTCTCTAATACTGGCACTATTTCTCCAGTCCTGCACTATTTCTCTAATTCTGACACTATTTCTCCAGTCCTGGTACTATTTCTCTAATACTGGCACTATTTCTCCAGTCCTGCACAATTTTTCTAATTCTGACACTATTTCTCCAGTCCTGGTACTATTTCTCTAATACTGGCACTATTTCTCCAGTCCTGATACTATTTCTCTACTCCTGTCACTATTTCTCCAGTCCTCACACTATTTCTCGAATCCTGGCACTATTTCTCAAGTCCTGGTACTATTTCTCTAATACTGGCACTATTTCTCCAGTCCTGGCACTATTTCTCTAATCCTGGCATGATTTCTCCAGTTCTGGCACTATTTCTCTAATGCTGGCATTATTTTTCCAGTCCTGGCACTATTTCTCCATTCCTGGCACTATTTCTCCAATCCTAGCACTATTTCTCCAGTCCTCATACTATTTATCTGATCCTGGCACTATTTCTCTAATCCTGGCACTATTTCTCCAATCCTGGCACTATTTCTCCATTCCTGGCACTATTTATCCAATCCTGGCACTGTTTTTCCAGTCCTGGTACTATGTGTCTAATCTTGCACTATTTCTCCAGTCCTGGTGCTATTTCTCCAGTCCTGGCATGATTTCTCCAGTCCTGGTACTATTTCTCTAATACTGGCATTATTTCTTCTGTCCTGGCACTATTTCTCATGTCCTGGTACTATTTCTCTAATACTGGCATTATTTCTTCAGTCTTGGCACTATTTCTCTAATACTGGCACTATTTATCTAGTCGTAGTTCTATTTCTCCAGTCCTGGTACTATTTGTCCTGGTACTATTTATTTATTACTGGCATTATTTCTTCTGTCCTGGTATTATTTCTCTAATACTGGCACTATTTCTCCAGTCCTGGTACTATTCTCTAATCTGGCACTATTTCTCCAGTCCTGATACTATTTATCTTAATACTGGCACTATTTCTCCAGTCCTGTCACTATTTTCTCTAATACTGGCACTATTTCTCCAGTCCTGGTACTATTTCTCCAGTCCTGGCACTAATTCTCCAGTCCTGGTACTATTTATTTAATACTGGCATTATTTCTTCTGTCCTGGCACTATTTCTCTATACTGGCACTATTTCTCCAGTCCTGGTACTATTCCCTAATCCTGGCACTATTTCTCCAGTCCTGATACTATTTATCTAATACTGGCACTATTTCTCCAGTCCTTTCACTATTTCTCTAATACTGGCACTATTTCTCCAGTCCTGGTACTATTTCTCCAGTCCTGGCACTAATTCTCCAGTCCTGCGTACTATTTCTCCAGTCCTGGAACTATTTCTCTTCTCCTGGCACTATTTTTCTAATAATGGTACTATTTATCCAGTCCAGGCATTATTTCTCCAATCCTGGCACTACTTTATCCAGTCCTGGTACTATTTATCTTTTCCTGGCACCATTTCTCCAGTCCTGGTGCTATTTCTCCTGTCCTGGCACTATTTCTCCATTCCTGGCACTATTTCTAAAATTCTGGCACTATTTCTCCAATCCTGGCACTATTTCTTCAGTCCTGGTACTATTTATCTGATCCTGGCACTATTTCTCTAATCCTGGCACTATTTCTCCAATCCTAGCATTATGTTCTCCAATCCTGGCACTGTTTATCCTGTCATGGTACTATTTATCTAATCCTGGCACTATTTCTCCTGTCCTAGTACTATTTCTCCAGTCCTGGCACTATTTCTACAGTCCTGGTGCTATTTATCCAGTCCTTGCACTATTTCTCCAGTCCTGGTGTTATTTCTCCAGTCCTGGTACTATTTATCTTATCCAGGCATTATTTCTCCAGTCCTGGCACTATTTATCCAGTCTTTGTACTATTTCTCCAGTCCTGGCACTATTTCTCCAGGTCTTGGTACTATTTCTCTAATGCTGGCATTATTTTTCCAGTCCTGCCACTATTTCCCCAGTCCTGGCACTATTTCCCCAGTCCTGGTACTATTTCTACAGTCCTGGTACTATTTCTCTACTCCTGGCACTATTTCTCCAGACCTGGCACAATTTCTCCAGTCTTGGCACTAATTCTCCGGTCCTCGTACTATTTCTCTAATCCTTGCACTATTTCTCCAGTCCTGGCACTATTTCTCTAATCCTGGCACTATTTCTCCAGTCCTGGTACTATTTCTCTAATCCTTGCACTATTTCTCCAGTCCTGGCACTATTTCTCTAATCCTGGCACGATTTCTCCAGTCTTGGTACTATTTCTCCAGTCCTGGTAATATTTCTATACTCCTGGCACTATTTTTCTAATACTGGCACTATGTCTCTAGTCCTGGTACTATTTCTCTAATGCTGGCATTATTTCTCCAGTCCTGGCACTATTTCTCTAATACTGGCACTATTTCTCCAGTCCTGATACTATTTCTCTAGTCCTGGCACTATTTATCCAGTCCTGGCAGTACTTCTCAGTGCTGATACTATTTCTCCAGTCCTGGCACTATTTCTCTAATTCTGACACTATTTTCTCCAGTTCTGGTACTGAATTTCTCTAATACTGGCACTATTTCTCCAGTCCTGCACTATTTCTCTAATACTGGCACTATTTCTCCAGTCCTGGTACTATTTCTCTAATACTGGCACTATTTCTCCAGTCCTGCACAATTTTTCTAATTCTGACACTATTTCTCCAGGTCCTGGTACTATTTCTCTAATACTGGCACTATTTCTCCAGTCCTGATACTATTTCTCTACTCCTGTCACTATTTCTCCAGTCCTCACACTATTTCTCGAATCCTGGCACTATTTCTCAAGTCCTGGTACTATTTCTCTAATACTGGCACTATTTCTCCAGTCCTGGCACTATTTCTCTAATCCTGGCACGATTTCTCCAGTTCTGGCACTATTTCTCTAATGCTGGCATTATTTTTCCAGTCCTGGCACTATTTCTCCATTCCTGGCACTATTTCTCCAATCCTAGCACTATTTCTCCAGTCCTCATACTATTTATCTGATCCTGGCACTATTTCTCTAATCCTGGCACTATTTCTCCAATCCTGGCACTATTTCTCCATTCCTGGCACTATTTATCCAATCCTGGCACTGTGTTTCCAGTCCTGGTACTATGTGTCTAATCTTGCACTATTTCTCCAGTCCTGGTGCTATTTCTCCAGTCCTGGCACGATTTCTCCAGTCCTGGTACTATTTCTCTAATACTGGCATTATTTCTTCTGTCCTGGCACTATTTCTCATGTCCTGGTACTATTTCTCTAATACTGGCATTATTTCTTCAGTCTTGGCACTATTTCTCTAATACTGGCACTATTTATCTAGTCGTAGTTCTATTTCTCCAGTCCTGGTACTATTTCTCCAGTCCTGGTACTATTTATTTAATACTGGCATTATTTCTTCTGTCCTGGTATTATTTCTCTAATACTGGCACTATTTCTCCAGTCCTGGTACTATTTCTCTAATCCTGGCACTATTTCTCCAGTCCTGATACTATTTATCTAATACTGGCACTATTTCTCCAGTCCTGTCACTATTTCTCTAATACTGGCACTATTTCTCCAGTCCTGGTACTATTTCTCCAGTCCTGGCACTAATTCTCCAGTCCTGGTACTATTTATTTAATACTGGCATTATTTCTTCTGTCCTGGCACTATTTCTCTAATACTGGCACTATTTCTCCAGTCCTGGTACTATTTCGCTAATCCTGGCACTATTTCTCCAGTCCTGATACTATTTATCTAATACTGGCACTATTTCTCCAGTCCTTTCACTATTTCTCTAATACGGGCACTATTTCTCCAGTCCTGGTACTATTTCTCCAGTCCTGGCACTAATTCTCCAGTCCTGGTACTATTTCTCCAGTCCTGGAACTATTTCTCTTCTCCTGGCACTATTTTTCTAATAATGGTACTATTTATCCAGTCCAGGCATTATTTCTCCAATCCTGGCACTATTTATCCAGTCCTGGTACTATTTATCTTTTCCTGGCACCATTTCTCCAGTCCTGGTGCTATTTCTCCAGTCCTGGCACTATTTCTCCATTCCTGGCACTATTTCTAAAATTCTGGCACTATTTCTCCAATCCTGGCACTATTTCTTCAGTCCTGGTACTATTTATCTGATCCTGGCACTATTTCTCTAATCCTGGCACTATTTCTCCAATCCTAGCATTATTTCTCCAATCCTGGCACTGTTTATCCTGTCATGGTACTATTTATCTAATCCTGGCACTATTTCTCCTGTCCTAGTACTATTTCTCCAGTCCTGGCACTATTTCTACAGTCCTGGTGCTATTTATCCAGTCCTTGCACTATTTCTCCAGTCCTGGTGTTATTTCTCCAGTCCTGGTACTATTTATCTTATCCAGGCATTATTTCTCCAGTCCTGGCACTATTTATCCAGTCCTTGTACTATTTCTCCAGTCCTGGCACTATTTCTCCAGTCTTGGTACTATTTCTCTAATGCTGGCATTATTTTTCCAGTCCTGCCACTATTTCCCCAGTCCTGGCACTATTTCCCCAGTCCTGGTACTATTTCTACAGTCCTGGTACTATTTCTCTACTCCTGGCACTATTTCTCCAGACCTGGCACAATTTCTCCAGTCCTGGCACTAATTCTCCGGTCCTCGTACTATTTCTCTAATCCTTGCACTATTTCTCCAGTCCTGGCACTATTTCTCTAATCCTGGCACTATTTCTCCAGTCCTGGTACTATTTCTCTAATCCTTGCACTATTTCTCCAGTCCTGGCACTATTTCTCTAATCCTGGCACGATTTCTCCAGTCTTGGTACTATTTCTCCAGTCCTGGTAATATTTCTATACTCCTGGCACTATTTTTCTAATACTGGCACTATGTCTCTAGTCCTGGTACTATTTCTCTAATGCTGGCATTATTTCTCCAGTCCTGGCACTATTTCTCTAATACTGGCACTATTTCTTCAGTCCTGATACTATTTCTCTAGTCCTGGCACTATTTATCCAGTCCTGGCAGTACTTCTCCAGTGCTGATACTATTTCTCCAGTCCTGGCACTATTTCTCTAATTCTGACACTATTTATCCAGTTCTGGTACTATTTCTCTAATACTGGCACTATTTCTCCAGTCCTGCACTATTTCTCTAATTCTGACACTATTTCTCCAGTCCTGGTACTATTTCTCTAATACTGGCACTATTTCTCCAGTCCTGCACAATTTTTCTAATTCTGACACTATTTCTCCAGTCCTGGTACTATTTCTCTAATACTGGCACTATTTCTCCAGTCCTGATACTATTTCTCTACTCCTGTCACTATTTCTCCAGTCCTCACACTATTTCTCTAATCCTGGCACTATTTCTCAAGTCTTGGTACTATTTCTCTAATACTGGCACTATTTCTCCAGTCCTGGCACTATTTCTCTAATCCTGGCACGATTTCTCCAGTTCTGGCACTATTTCTCTAATGCTGGCATTATTTTTCCAGTCCTGGCACTATTTCTCCAGTCCTGATACTATTTCTCTAGTACTGGCACTATTTCTCCAGTCCTGGCTCTATTTCTAAAATTCGGGCACTATTTCTCCAGTTCTGGTACTATTTCCGCAGCCCTGGCACTATTTCTCCTGTCCTCGTACTATTTATCTAATCCTGGCACAATTTCTGCAGTTCTGGCACTATTTCTCCAATCCTGGCACTACTTATCCATCCATGGCACTATTTCTCTAATCCTGGCACTATTTCTCCAGTCCTGGTACTATTTCTCTAATACCGGCAGTATTTCTCCAGTACTGGCACTATTTCTCCATCCCTGGCACTATTTCTCCAGTCCTGGCACTATTTCACCAGTCCTGGCACTATATCTCCAGTACTGGTGCTATTTCTCCACTCCTGGTGCTATTTCTCCATTCTTGGCACTATTTATCCAGTCCTGGTACTATTTATCTAATCCTGGCACTATTTCTCTAATACTGGTACTATTTCTCCAGTCCTGGCACTATTTCTTCAATCCTGGCACTATTTCTCTAATACTGGTACTATTTATCCAGTCCAGGGATTATTCTCCAATCCTGGCACTATTCATCCAGTCCTGGTAGTATTTATCTATTCCTGGCACTATTTCTCCAGTCCTGGTATTATTTACCCAGTCCTGGCACCATCTCTCCAGTCCTGGTGCTATTTCTCCAGTCCTGGCACTACTTCTCCAGACCTGGTACTATTTCTACACTCCTGGCACTATTTCTCCAGTCCTGGCAAAATTTCTCCAGTCCTGGCACTATTTCTCCATTCCTGGCACTATTTCTCCAATCCTGGCACTATTTCTCCAGACCTCATACTATTTATCTGATCCTGGCACTATTTCTCTAATCCTGGCACTATTTCTCCAATCCTGGCACTATTTCTCCATTCCTGGCACTATTTATCCAATCCTGGCATTGTTTTTCCAGTCCTGGTACTATGTATCTAATCTTGCACTATTTCTCCAGTCCTGGTGCTATTTCTCCAGTCCTGGCACGATTTCTCCAGTCCTGGTACTATTTCTCTAATACTGGCATTATTTCTTCTGTCCTGGCACTATTTCTCCAGTCCTGGTACTATTTCTCTAATACTGGCATTATTTCTTCAGTCTTGGCACTATTTCTCTAATACTGGCACTATTTATCTAGTCGTAGTTCTATTTCTCCAGTCCTGGTACTATTTCTCCAGTCCTGGTACTATTTATTTAATACTGGCATTATTTCTTCTGTCCTGGTACTATTTCTCTAATACTGGCACTATTTCTCCAGTCCTGGTACTATTTCTCTAATCCTGGCACTATTTCTCCAGTCCTGATACTATTTATCTAATACTGGCACTATTTCTCCAGTCCTGTCACTATTTCTCTAATACTGGCACTATTTCTCCAGTCCTGGTACTATTTCTCCAGTCCTGGCATTAATTCTCCAGTCCAGGTACTATTTCTCCAGTCCTGGTACTATTTCTCTTCTCCTGGCACTATTTCTCTAATACTGGAACTATTTATCCAGTCCAGGCATTATTTCTCCAATCCTGGCACTATTTGTCCAGTCCTGGTACTATTTATCTAATCCTGGCACCATTTCTCCAGTCCTGGTGCTATTTCTCCAGTCCTGGCACTATTTCTCCATTCCTGGCACTATTTAAAAAATTCTGGCACTATTTCTCCAATCCTGGCACTATTTCTCCAGTCCTGATACTATTTATCTAATACTGGCACTATTTCTCCAGTCCTGTCACTATTTCTCCAATCCTAGCACTATTTCACCAATCCTGGCACTGCTTATCCTGTCCTGGTACTATTTATCTAATCCTGGCACTATTTCTCCTGTCCTAGTACTATTTCTCCAGTCCTGGCACTATTTCTACAGTCCTGGTGCTATTTATCCAGTCCTTGCACTATTTCTCCAGTCCTGGTGTTATTTCTCAAGTCCTGTTACTATTCATCTTATCCTGGCATTATTTCTCCAGTCCTGGCACTATTTATCCAGTCCTTGTACTATTTCTCCAGTCCTGGCACTATTTCTCCAGTCTTGGTACTATTTCTCTAATGCTGGCTTTATTTTTCCAGTCCTGCCACTATTTCCCCAGTCCTGGCACTATTTCCCCAGTCCTGGTACTATTTCTACAGTCCTGGTACTATTTCTCTACTCCTGGCACTATTTCTCCCGACCTGGCACAATTTCTCCAGTCCTGGCACTAATTCTCCAGTCCTGGTACTATTTCTCTAATCCTTGCACTATTTCTCCAGTCCTGTCACTATTTCTCTAATCCTGGCAATATTTCTACAGTCCTGGTACTATTTCTCCAGCACTGGCCCTATTTCTCCAGTCCTGGCACTATTTCTCTAATACTGGCACTAAATCTCCAGTCTTGGTACTATTTCTCCAGTCCTGGTAATATTTCTATACTCCTGGCACTATTTTTCTAATACTGGCACTATGTCTCTAGTCCTGGTACTATTTCTCTAATGCTGGCATTATTTCTCCAGTCCTGGCACTATTTCTCTAATACTGGCACTATTTCTCCAGTCTTGATACTATTTCTCTAGTCCTGGCACTATTTATCCAGTCCTGGCACTACTTCTCCAGTGCTGATACTATTTCTCCAGTCCTGGCACTATTTCTCTAATTCTGACACTATTTCTCCAGTCCTGGTACTATTTCTCTAATACTGGCACTATTTCTACAGTCCTGCACTATTTCTCTAATTCT
Organism: Taudactylus pleione; assembly: GCA_031769625.1. Classification (NCBI taxonomy): domain Eukaryota; kingdom Metazoa; phylum Chordata; class Amphibia; order Anura; family Myobatrachidae; genus Taudactylus; species Taudactylus pleione. Next base: position 52,710 of record JAUIMM010002833.1, read on the forward strand.
GACACTATTTCTCCAGTCCTGGTACTATTTTTCTAATACTGGCACTATTTCTCCAGTCCTGCACAATTTTTCTAATTCTGACACTATTTCTCCAGTCCTGGTACTATTTCTCTAATACTGGCACTATTTCACCAGTCCTGATACTATTTCTCTACTCCTGTCACTATTTCTCCAGTCCTCACACTATTTCTCTAATCCTGGCACTATTTCTCAAGTCCTGGTACTATTTCTCTAATACTGGCACTATTTCTCCAGTCCTGGCACTATTTCTCTAATCCTGGCACGAATTCTCCAGTTCTGGCACTATTTCTCTAATGCTGGCATTATTTTTCCAGTCCTGGCACTATTTCTCCAGTCCTGATACTATTTCTCTAGTACTGGCACTATTTCTCCAGTCCTGGCTCTATTTCTAAAATTTGGGCACTATTTCTCCAGTTCTGGTACTATTTCCGCAGTCCTGGCACTATTTCTCCCGTCCTCGTACTATTTATCTAATCCTGGCACTATTTCTGCAGTTCTGGCACTATTTCTCCAATCCTGGCACTACTTATCCATCCATGGCACTATTTCTCTAATCCTGGCACTATTTCTCCAGTCCTGGTACTATTTCTCTAATACCGGCAGTATTTATCCAGTACTGGCACTATTTCTCCATCCCTGGCTCTATTTCTCCAGTCCTGGCACTATTTCACCAGTCCTGACACTATATCTCCAGTACTGGTGCTATTTCTCCAATCCTGGTGCTATTTCTCCAATCTTGGCACTATTTATCCAGTCCTGGTACTATTTATCTAATCCTGGCACTATTTCTCTAATACTGGTACTATTTCTCCAGTCCTGGCACTATTTCTCCAATCCTGGCACTATTTCTCTTATACTGGTACTATTTATCCAGTCCAGGCATTATTTCTCCAATCCTGGCACTATTCATCCAGTCCTGGTACTATTTATCTATTCCCTGCACTATTTCTCCAGTCCTGGTATTATTTACCCAGTCCTGGCACCATCTCTCCAGTCCTGGTGCTATTTCTCCAGTCCTGGCACTACTTCTCCAGACCTGGTACTATTTCTACACTCCTGGCACTATTTCTCCAGTCCTGGCAATATTTCTCCAGTCCTGGCACTATTTCTCCATTCCTGGCACTATTTCTCCAATCCTGGCACTATTTCTCCAGTCCTCATACTATTTATCTGATCCTGGCACTATTTCTCTAATCCTGGCACTATTTCTCCAATCCTGGCACTATTTCTCCATTCCTGGCACTATTTCTCCAATCCTGTCACTATTTCTCTAATACTGGCACTATTTCTCCAGTCCTGGTACTATTTCTCCAGTCCTGGCACTAATTCTCCAGTCCAGGTACTATTTCTCCAGTCCTGGTACTATTTCTCTTCTCCTGGCACTATTTCTCTAATACTGGAACTATTTATCCAGTCCTGGCATTATTTCTCCAATCCTGGCACTATTTGTCCAGTCCTGGTACTATTTATCTAATCCTGGCACCATTTCTCCAGTCCTGGTGCTATTTCTCCAGTCCTGGCACTATTTCTCCATTCCTGGCACTATTTCTAAAATTCTGGCACTATTTCTCCAATCCTGGCACTATTTCTCCAGTCCTGATACTATTTATCTAATACTGGCACTATTTCTCCAGTCCTGTCACTATTTCTCCAATCCTAGCACTATTTCTCCAATCCTGGCACTGTTTATCCTGTCCTGGTACTATTTATCTAATCCTGGCACTATTTCTCCTGTCCTAGTACTATTTCTCCAGTCCTGGCACTATTTCTACAGTCCTGGTGCTATTTATCCAGTCCTTGCACTATTTCTCCAGTCCTGGTGTTATTTCTCAAGTCCTGGTACTATTCATCTTATCCTGGCATTATTTCTCCAGTCCTGGCACTATTTATCCAGTCCTTGTACTATTTCTCCAGTCCTGGCACTATTTCTCCAGTCTTGGTACTATTTCTCTAATGCTGGCTTTATTTTTCCAGTCCTGCCACTATTTCCCCAGTCCTGGCACTATTTCCCCAGTCCTGGTACTATTTCTACAGTCCTGGTACTATTTCTCTACTCCTGGCACTATTTCTCCAGACCTGGCACAATTTCTCCAGTCCTGGCACTAATGCTCCAGTCCTGGTACTATTTCTCTAATCCTTGCACTATTTCTCCAGTCCTGTCACTATTTCTCTAATCCTGGCAATATTTCTCCAGTCCTGGTACTATTTCTCCAGCACTGGCCCTACTTCTCCAGTCCTGGCACTATTTCTCTATTACTGGCACTAATTCTCCAGTCTTGGTACTATTTCTCCAGTCCTGGTAATATTTCTATACTCCTGGCACTATTTTTCTAATACTGGCACTATGTCTCTAGTCCTGGTACTATTTCTCTAATGCTGGCATTATTTCTCCAGTCCTGGCACTATTTCTCTAATACTGGCACTATTTCTCCAGTCCTGATACTATTTCTCTAGTCCTGGCACTATTTATCCAGTCCTGGCACTACTTCTCCAGTGCTGATACTATTTCTCCAGTCCTGGCACTATTTCTCTAATTCTGACACTATTTCTCCAGTCCTGGTACTATTTCTCTAATACTGGCACTATTTCTCCAGTCCTGCACTATTTCTCTAATTCTGACACTATTTCTCCAGTCCTGGTACTATTTTTCTAAAACTGGCACTATTTCTCCAGTCCTGCACAATTTTTCTAATTCTGACACTATTTCTCCAGTCCTGGTACTATTTCTCTAATACTGGCACTATTTCTCCAGTCCTGATACTATTTCTCTACTCCTGTCACTATTTCTCCAGTCCTCACACTATTTCTCTAATCCTGGCACTATTTCTCAAGTCCTGGTACTATTTCTCTAATACTGGCACTATTTCTCCAGTCCTGGCACTATTTCTCTAATCCTGGCACGATTTCTCCAGTTCTGGCACTATTTCTCTAATGCTGGCATTATTTTTCCAGTCCTGGCACTGTTTCTCCAGTCCTGATACTATTTCTCTAGTACTGGCACTATTTCTCTAGTCCTGGCTCTATTTCTAAAATTCGGGCACTATTTATCCAGTTCTGGTACTATTTCCGCAGTCCTGGCACTATTTCTCCCGTCCTCGTACTATTTATCTAATCCTGGCACTATTTCTGCAGTTCTGGCACTATTTCTCCAATCCTGGCACTACTTATCCATCCATGGCACTATTTCTCTAATCCTGGCACTATTTCTCCAGTCCTGGTACTATTTCTCTAATACCGGCAGTATTTCTCCAGTACTGGCACTATTTCTCCATCCCTGGCTCTATTTCTCCAGTCCTGGCACTATTTCACCAGTCCTGGCACTATATCTCCAGTACTGGTGCTATTTCTCCAATCCTGGTGCTATTTCTCCAATCTTGGCACTATTTATCCAGTCCTGGTACTATTTATCTAATCCTGGCACTATTTCTCTAATACTGGTACTATTTCTCCAGTCCTGGCACTATTTCTCCAATCCTGGCACTATTTCTCTTATACTGGTACTATTTATCCAGTCCAGGCATTATTTCTCCAATCCTGGCACTATTCATCCACTCCTGGTACTATTTATCTATTCCCTGCACTATTTCTCCAGTCCTGGTATTATTTACCCAGTCCTGGCACCATCTCTCCAGTCCTGGTGCTATTTCTCCAGTCCTGGTACTATTTCTCTAATGCTGGCTTTATTTTTCCAGTCCTGCCACTATTTCCCCAGTCCTGGCACTATTTCCCCAGTCCTGGTACTATTTCTACAGTCCTGGTACTATTTCTCTACTCCTGGCACTATTTCTCCAGACCTGGCACAATTTCTCCAGTCCTGGCACTAATTCTCCAGTCCTGGTTCTATTTCTCTAATCCTTGCACTATTTCTCCAGTCCTGTCACTATTTCTCTAATCCTGGCAATATTTCTCCAGTCCTGGTACTATTTCTCCAGCACTGGCCCTACTTCTCCAGTCCTGGCACTATTTCTCTATTACTGGCACTAATTCTCCAGTCTTGGTACTATTTCTCCAGTCCTGGTAATATTTCTATACTCCTGGCACTATTTTTCTAATACTGGCACTATGTCTCTAGTCCTGGTACTATTTCTCTAATGCTGGCATTATTTCTCCAGTCCTGGCACTATTTCTCTAATACTGGCACTATTTCTCCAGTCCTGATACTATTTCTCTAGTCCTGGCACTATTTATCCAGTCCTGGCACTACTTCTCCAGTGCTGATACTATTTCTCCAGTCCTGGCACTATTTCTCTAATTCTGACACTATTTCTCCAGTCCTGGTACTATTTCTCTAATACTGGCACTATTTCTCCAGTCCTGCACTATTTCTCTAATTCTGACACTATTTCTCCAGTCCTGGTACTATTTTTCTAATACTGGCACTATTTCTCCAGTCCTGCACAATTTTTCTAATTCTGACACTATTTCTCCAGTCCTGGTACTATTTCTCTAATACTGGCACTATTTCTCCAGTCCTGATACTATTTCTCTACTCCTGTCACTATTTCTCCAGTCCTCACACTATTTCTCTAATCCTGGCACTATTTCTCAAGTCCTGGTACTATTTCTCTAATACTGGCACTATTTCTCCAGTCCTGGCACTATTTCTCTAATCCTGGCACGATTTCTCCAGTTCTGGCACTATTTCTCTAATGCTGGCATTATTTTTCCAGTCCTGGCACTGTTTCTCCAGTCCTGATACTATTTCTCTAGTACTGGCACTATTTCTCCAGTCCTGGCTCTATTTCTAAAATTTGGGCACTATTTATCCAGTTCTGGTACTATTTCCGCAGTCCTGGCACTATTTCTCCCGTCCTCGTACTATTTATCTAATCCTGGCACTATTTCTGCAGTTCTGGCACTATTTCTCCAATCCTGGCACTACTTATCCATCCATGGCACTATTTCTCTAATCCTGGCACTATTTCTCCAGTCCTGGTACTATTTCTCTAATACCGGCAGTATTTCTCCAGTACTGGCACTATTTCTCCATCCCTGGCTCTATTTCTCCAGTCCTGGCACTATTTCACCAGTCCTGGCACTATATCTCCAGTACTGGTGCTATTTCTCCAATCCTGGTGCTATTTCTCCAATCTTGGCACTATTTATCCAGTCCTGGTACTATTTATCTAATCCTGGCACTATTTCTCTAATACTGGTACTATTTCTCCAGTCCTGGCACTATTTCTCCAATCCTGGCACTATTTCTCTTATACTGGTACTATTTATCCAGTCCAGGCATTATTTCTCCAATCCTGGCACTATTCATCCACTCCTGGTACTATTTATCTATTCCCTGCACTATTTCTCCAGTCCTGGTATTATTTACCCAGTCCTGGCACCATCTCTCCAGTCCTGGTGCTATTTCTCCAGTCCTGGCACTACTTCTCCAGACCTGGTACTATTTCTACACTCCTGGCACTATTTCTCCAGTCCTGGCAATATTTCTCCAGTCCTGGCACTATTTCTCCATTCCTGGCACTATTTCTCCAATCCTGGCACTATTTCTCCAGTCCTCATACTATTTATCTGATCCTGGCACTATTTCTCTAATCCTGGCACTATTTCTCCAATCCTGGCACTATTTCTCCATTCCTGGCACTATTTCTCCAATCCTGTCACTATTTCTCTAATACTGGCACTATTTCTCCAGTCCTGGTACTATTTCTCCAGTCCTGGCACTAATTCTCCAGTCTAAGTACTATTTCTCAAGTCCTGGTACTATTTCTCTTCTCCTGGCACTATTTCTCTAATACTGGAACTATTTATCCAGTCCTGGCATTATTTCTCCAATCCTGGCACTATTTGTCCAGTCCTGGTACTATTTATCTAATCCTGGCACCATTTCTCCAGTCCTGGTGCTATTTCTCCAGTCCTGGCACTATTTCTCCATTCCTGGCACTATTTCTAAAATTCTGGCACTATTTCTCCAATCCTGGCACTATTTCTCCAGTCCTGATACTATTTATCTAATACTGGCACTATTTCTCCAGTCCTGTCACTATTTCTCCAATCCTAGCACTATTTCTCCAATCCTGGCACTGTTTATCCTGTCCTGGTACTATTTATCTAATCCTGGCACTATTTCTCCTGTCCTAGTACTATTTCTCCAGTCCTGGCACTATTTCTACAGTCCTGGTGCTATTTATCCAGTCCTTGCACTATTTCTCCAGTCCTGGTGTTATTTCTCAAGTCCTGGTACTATTCATCTTATCCTGGCATTATTTCTCCAGTACTGGCACTATTTATCCAGTCCTTGTACTATTTCTCCAGTCCTGGCACTATTTCTCCAGTCTTGGTACTATTTCTCTAATGCTGGCTTTATTTTTCCAGTCCTGCCACTATTTCCCCAGTCCTGGCACTATTTCCCCAGTCCTGGTACTATTTCTACAGTCCTGGTACTATTTCTCTACTCCTGGCACTATTTCTCCAGACCTGGCACAATTTCTCCAGTCCTGGCACTAATTCTCCAGTCCTGGTACTATTTCTCTAATCCTTGCACTATTTATCCAGTCCTGTCACTATTTCTCTAATCCTGGCAATATTTCTCCAGTCCTGGTACTATTTCTCCAGCACTGGCCCTACTTCTCCAGTCCTGGCACTATTTCTCTAATACTGGCACTAATTCTCCAGTCTTGGTACTATTTCTCCAGTCCTGGTAATATTTCTATACTCCTGGCACTATTTTTTTAATACTGGCACTATGTCTCTAGTCCTGGTACTATTTCTCTAATGCTGGCATTATTTCTCCAGTCCTGGCACTATTTCTCTAATACTGGCACTATTTCTCCAGTCCTGATACTATTTCTCTAGTCCTGGCACTATTTATCCAGTCCTGGCACTACTTCTCCAGTGCTGATACTATTTCTCCAGTCCTGGCACTATTTCTCTAATTCTGACACTATTTCTCCAGTCCTGGTACTATTTCTCTAATACTGGCACTATTTCTCCAGTCCTGCACTATTTCTCTAATTCTGACACTATTTCTCCAGTCCTGGTACTATTTTTCTAATACTGGCACTATTTCTCCAGTCCTGCACAATTTTTCTAATTCTGACACTATTTCTCCAGTCCTGGTACTATTTCTCTAATACTGGCACTATTTCTCCAGTCCTGATACTATTTCTCTACTCCTGTCACTATTTCTCCAGTCCTCACACTATTTCTCTAATCCTGGCACTATTTCTCAAGTCCTGGTACTATTTCTCTAATACTGGCACTATTTCTCCAGTCCTGGCACTATTTCTCTAATCCTGGCACGATTTCTCCAGTTCTGGCACTATTTCTCTAATGCTGGCATTATTTTTCCAGTCCTGGCACTGTTTCTCCAGTCCTGATACTATTTCTCTAGTACTGGCACTATTTCTCTAGTCCTGGCTCTATTTCTAAAATTCGGGCACTATTTATCCAGTTCTGGTACTATTTCCGCAGTCCTGGCACTATTTCTCCCGTCCTCGTACTATTTATCTAATCCTGGCACTATTTCTGCAGTTCTGGCACTATTTCTCCAATCCTGGCACTACTTATCCATCCATGGCACTATTTCTCTAATCCTGGCACTATTTCTCCAGTCCTGGTACTATTTCTCTAATACCGGCAGTATTTCTCCAGTACTGGCACTATTTCTCCATCCCTGGCTCTATTTCTCCAGTCCTGGCACTATTTCACCAGTCCTGGCACTATATCTCCAGTACTGGTGCTATTTCTCCAATCCTGGTGCTATTTCTCCAATCTTGGCACTATTTATCCAGTCCTGGTACTATTTATCTAATCCTGGCACTATTTCTCTAATACTGGTACTATTTCTCCAGTCCTGGCACTATTTCTCCAATCCTGGCACTATTTCTCTTATACTGTTACTATTTATCCAGTCCAGGCATTATTTCTCCAATCCTGGCACTATTCTTCCAGTCCTGGTACTATTTATCTATTCCCTGCACTATTTCTCCAGTCCTGGTATTATTTACCCAGTCCTGGCACCATCTCTCCAGTCCTGGTGCTATTTCTCCAGTCCTGGCACTACTTCTCCAGACCTGGTACTATTTCTACACTCCTGGCACTATTTCTCCAGTCCTGGCAATATTTCTCCAGTCCTGGCACTATTTCTCCATTCCTGGCACTATTTCTCCAATCCTGGCACTATTTCTCCAGTCCTCATACTATTTATCTGATCCTGGCACTATTTCTCTAATCCTGGCACTATTTCTCCAATCCTGGCACTATTTCTCCATTCCTGGCACTATTTCTCCAATCCTGTCACTATTTCTCTAATACTGGCACTATTTCTCCAGTCCTGGTACTATTTCTCCAGTCCTGGCACTAATTCTCCAGTCCAGGTACTATTTCTCCAGTCCTGGTACTATTTCTCTTCTCCTGGCACTATTTCTCTAATACTGGAACTATTTATCCAGTCCTGGCATTATTTCTCCAATCCTGGCACTATTTGTCCAGTCCTGGTACTATTTATCTAATCCTGGCACCATTTCTCCAGTCCTGGTGCTATTTCTCCAGTCCTGGCACTATTTCTCCATTCCTGGCACTATTTCTAAAATTCTGGCACTATTTCTCCAATCCTGGCACTATTTCTCCAGTCCTGATACTATTTATCTAATACTGGCACTATTTCTCCAGTCCTGTCACTATTTCTCCAATCCTAGCACTATTTCTCCAATCCTGGCACTGTTTATCCTGTCCTGGTACTATTTATCTAATCCTGGCACTATTTCTCCTGTCCTAGTACTATTTCTCCAGTCCTGGCACTATTTCTACAGTCCTGGTGCTATTTATCCAGTCCTTGCACTATTTCTCCAGTCCTGGTGTTATTTCTCAAGTCCTGGTACTATTCATCTTATCCTGGCATTATTTCTCCAGTCCTGGCACTATTTATCCAGTCCTTGTACTATTTCTCCAGTCCTGGCACTATTTCTCCAGTCTTGGTACTATTTCTCTAATGCTGGCTTTATTTTTCCAGTCCTGCCACTATTTCCCCAGTCCTGGCACTATTTCCCCAGTCCTGGTACTATTTCTACAGTCCTGGTACTATTTCTCTACTCCTGGCACTATTTCTCCAGACCTGGCACAATTTCTCCAGTTCTGGCACTAATTCTCCAGTCCTGGTACTATTTCTCTAATCCTTGCACTATTTCTCCAGTCCTGTCACTATTTCTCTAATCCTGGCAATATTTCTCCAGACCTGGTACTATTTCTCCAGCACTGGCCCTACTTCTCCAGTCCTGGCACTATTTCTCTAATACTGGCACTAATTCTCCAGTCTTGGTACTATTTATCCAGTCCTGGTACTATTTATCTAATCCTGGCACTATTTCTCTAATACTGGTACTATTTCTCCAGTCCTGGCACTATTTCTCCAATCCTGGCACTATTTCTCTTATACTGTTACTATTTATCCAGTCCAGGCATTATTTCTCCAATCCTGGCACTATTCTTCCAGTCCTGGTACTATTTATCTATTCCCTGCACTATTTCTCCAGTCCTGGTATTATTTACCCAGTCCTGGCACCATCTCTCCAGTCCTGGTGCTATTTCTCCAGTCCTGGCACTACTTCTCCAGACCTGGTACTATTTCTACACTCCTGGCACTATTTCTCCAGTCCTGGCAATATTTCTCCAGTCCTGGCACTATTTCTCCATTCCTGGCACTATTTCTCCAATCCTGGCACTATTTCTCCAGTCCTCATACTATTTATCTGATCCTGGCACTATTTCTCTAATCCTGGCACTATTTCTCCAATCCTGGCACTATTTCTCCATTCCTGGCACTATTTCTCCAATCCTGTCACTATTTCTCTAATACTGGCACTATTTCTCCAGTCCTGGTACTATTTCTCCAGTCCTGGCACTAATTCTCCAGTCCAGGTACTATTTCTCCAGTCCTGGTACTATTTCTCTTCTCCTGGCACTATTTCTCTAATACTGGAACTATTTATCCAGTCCTGGCATTATTTCTCCAATCCTGGCACTATTTGTCCAGTCCTGGTACTATTTATCTAATCCTGGCACCATTTCTCCAGTCCTGGTGCTATTTCTCCAGTCCTGGCACTATTTCTCCATTCCTGGCACTATTTCTAAAATTCTGGCACTATTTCTCCAATCCTGGCACTATTTCTCCAGTCCTGATACTATTTATCTAATACTGGCACTATTTCTCCAGTCCTGTCACTATTTCTCCAATCCTAGCACTATTTCTCCAATCCTGGCACTGTTTATCCTGTCCTGGTACTATTTATCTAATCCTGGCACTATTTCTCCTGTCCTAGTACTATTTCTCCAGTCCTGGCACTATTTCTACAGTCCTGGTGCTATTTATCCAGTCCTTGCACTATTTCTCCAGTCCTGGTGTTATTTCTCAAGTCCTGGTACTATTCATCTTATCCTGGCATTATTTCTCCAGTCCTGGCACTATTTATCCAGTCCTTGTACTATTTCTCCAGTCCTGGCACTATTTCTCCAGTCTTGGTACTATTTCTCTAATGCTGGCTTTATTTTTCCAGTCCTGCCACTATTTCCCCAGTCCTGGCACTATTTCCCCAGTCCTGGTACTATTTCTACAGTCCTGGTACTATTTCTCTACTCCTGGCACTATTTCTCCAGACCTGGCACAATTTCTCCAGTTCTGGCACTAATTCTCCAGTCCTGGTACTATTTCTCTAATCCTTGCACTATTTCTCCAGTCCTGTCACTATTTCTCTAATCCTGGCAATATTTCTCCAGACCTGGTACTATTTCTCCAGCACTGGCCCTACTTCTCCAGTCCTGGCACTATTTCTCTAATACTGGCACTAATTCTCCAGTCTTGGTACTATTTCTCCAGTCCTGGTAATATTTCTATACTCCTGGCACTATTTTTCTAATACTGGCACTATGTCTCTAGTCCTGGTACTATTTTTCTAATACTGGCACTATGTCTCTAGTCCTGGTACTATTTCTCTAATGCTGGCATTATTTCTCCAGTCCTGGCACTATTTCTCTAATACTGGCACTATTTCTCCAGTCCTGATACTATTTCTCTAGTCCTGGCACTATTTATCCAGTCCTGGCACTACTTCTCCAGTGCTGATACTATTTCTCCAGTCCTGGCACTATTTCTCTAATTCTGACACTATTTCTCCAGTCCTGGTACCATTTCTCTAATACTGGCACTATTTCTCCAGTCCTGCACTATTTCTCTAATTCTGACACTATTTCTCCAGTCCTGGTACTATTTTTCTAATACTGGCACTATTTCTCCAGTCCTGCACAATTTTTCTAATTCTGACACTATTTCTCCAGTCCTGGTACTATTTCTCTAATACTGGCACTATTTCTCCAGTCCTGATACTATTTCTCTACTCCTGTCACTATTTCTCCAGTCCTCACACTATTTCTCTAATCCTGGCACTATTTCTCCAGTCCTGGCACTATTTCTCTAATCCTGGCACGATTTCTCCAGTTCTGGCACTATTTCTCTAATGCTGGCATTATTTTTCCAGTCCTGGCACTATTTCTCCAGTCCTGATACTATTTCTCTAGTACTGGCACTATTTCTCCAGTCCTGGCTCTATTTCTAAAATTCGGGCACTATTTATCCAGTTCTGGTACTATTTCCACAGTCCTGGCACTATTTCTCCCGTCCTCGTACTATTTATCTAATCCTGGCACTATTTCTGCAGTTCTGGCACTATTTCTCCAATCCTGGCACTACTTATCCATCCATGGCACTATTTCTCTAATCCTGGCACTATTTCTCCAGTCCTGGTACTATTTCTCTAATACCGGCAGTATTTCTCCAGTACTGGCACTATTTCTCCATCCCTGGCTCTATTTCTCCAGTCCTGGCACTATTTCACCAGTCCTGGCACTATATCTCCAGTACTGGTGCTATTTCTCCAATCCTGGTGCTATTTCTCCAATCTTGGCACTATTTATCCAGTTCCTGGTACTATTTATCTAATCCTGGCACTATTTCTCTAATACTGGTACTATTTCTCCAGTCCTGGCACTATTTCTCCAATCCTGGCACTATTTCTCTTATACTGGTACTATTTATCCAGTCCAGGCATTATTTCTCCAATCCTGGCACTATTCATCCAGTCCTCGTACTATTTATCTATTCCCTGCACTATTTCTCCAGTCCTGGTATTATTTACCCAGTCCTGGCACCATCTCTCCAGTCCTGGTGCTATTTCTCCAGTCCTGGCACTACTTCTCCAGACCTGGTACTATTTCTACACTCCTGGCACTATTTCTCCAGTCCTGGCAATATTTCTCCAGTCCTGGCACTATTTCTCCATTCCTGGCACTATTTCTCCAATCCTGGCACTATTTCTCCAGTCCTCATACTATTTATCTGATCCTGGCACTATTTCTCTAATCCTGGCACTATTTCTCCAATCCTGGCACTATTTCTCCATTCCTGGCACTATTTCTCCAATCCTGGCACTGTTTTTCCAGTCCTGGTACTATGTATCTAATCTTGCACTATTTCTCCAGTCCTGGTGCTATTTCTCCAGTCCTGGCACGATTTCTCCAGTCCTGGTACTATTTCTTTAATACTGGCATTATTTCTTCAGTCTTGGCACTATTTCTCTAATAAACTTTCTATCGTCAGATGATAGATGTGACCCATAAACTTAAACTAAACTTAACTAAAATAAACACAGGAGACCAAGTTATGCCTTTAAATTAATTGGTCAGCTTTATTTGGTTACAAGGTAGACATGGTGGCAGGAGAAAGAACCGCAACTAACCAGCGTCCACTTGTCTTAGGCCGGAAGTAGATCACAACTTGTGAGGGCCAACTATCCCAGACAAGGGTAGGGTGATCTTAAAACTTGCAAGGGCCAACTATCCCTTTCAGAGCAAGTGATGCGGCCCCAACACCAATGCCAATGCACCATACATCCTGCTCGGTCGAGAGGTGCCGCTGACCCCAATAGGGTGAAATCAGCCTATAAGTGCATTGAAGGGGTGCGCACCGCTATTACTGCTGCAAGATGGACACTTCAATATTGCCGGTCTTTCCCTGCTAATGAAATAAAGCCGACACAAGACACAAGAGGGTAGGGAGGGTGGGAGATCAATTCAAAGAGGCAGATTTTCCACAGTAGATTCACTACACTCTCTCACTCACCCCGCCCCTAACCTAACGTCCTATCACATCTGCCTACTACTGTCAACAAACATTTTTAACTTTATTAACCCCTCTATCCCTGACTAGAAGTTTATGTGCCGTCGGCTCTATTCCTAACCTTCGTTATATTAAACTTTCTATCGTCAGATGATAGATGTGACCCATAAACTTAAACTAAACTTAACTAAAATAAACACAGGAGACCAAGTTATGCCTTTAAATTAATTGGTCAGCTTTATTTGGTTACAAGGTAGACATGGTGGCAGGAGAAAGAACGGCAACTAACCAGCATCCACTTGTCTTAGGCTGGAAGTAGATCACAACTTGTGAGGGCCAACTATCCCAGACAAGGGTAGGGTGATCTTAAAACTTGCAAGGGCCAACTATCCCTTTCAGAGCAAGTGATGCGACCCCAACACCCATGCCAATGCACCATACATCCTGCTCGGTCGAGAGGTGCCGCTGACCCCAATAGGGTGAAATCAGCCTATCAGTGCATTGAAGGGGTGCGCACCGCTATTACTGCTGCAAGATGGACACTTCAATATTGCCGGTCTTTCCCGCCACAGCGGCTCTCAGGAGAGAAGCAGCCCGCCACCATGCTAACAAACCAAACCCTTAAAAACTGCAAAAATATCTTCTAGAAACAAAAAACTACCCTCCTCAGTAAGATGAACTCCATCCCTGCGGAAAAGGTGGGCATCCTGAATCCGAATTAAAGGATGGTGCACCACCAACCCTCCCAATTCCAGCACGTGCCTAGCCACCCATTTGCCTGTCCAAAGCCACACTATTATAGCAATATCGCCATGAAAGCCTGGCGATGATAGGGGACCACACCAAAAGGCAGTTAGGCAATAACCGAACCACCTTTCTCAAGTCACGAACAATCGCATGGCGCAACTCTAAGGAAGTTTGCTGGCCCAAATCATTGCCCCCGAGATGTATAATTAACACTAAAGGGGAACCAAATTCAGCCACTGACCTGTGCAAGTTGCGCAACAAAGCTTCCCAAAGCATGCCCCTCTGCCCCAACCACCTAACACTCTCCCAACATGGGAACACGGAGGCATCTACAGCAAAGCGTGACTGCTCAGCCCAAAAAATAAAAGAGTGACCAATGAGCCAAATGGGCCTAGCGTACTGGACACCTGCAAATATACAGAAATAAAATAGATAAGCATATATGCAGCATGTAAATCACAAAGGAGGAGTGGGAGGATGGGAGGGGGGGAGGAAGACTTGACCCGAGGTGAAAACCTACAAAAAACCTGCTGGATCTTTTCTATATTTCATTCGTTCACATTAATATTATATTAAGCTAAACGATCAATGTCCAGAGCAGGGCAAAAAACAGGGCAAAATCTCTCGGGACCCCCACCGGAAAGGCAGCGAGTTGGCCAAGGCACTCAAGTCCAAACGAATAAAGTATAACAATTTATGATTCCAGACGAACATAATTTCTGTAGGCATTGGACTTCCATCTTCCGAGAGCCTGGATCTCCTGTGAAGAAAGACCCGAGGAGGCCGCAAAAGTGGCGGCACCTATTCTAAAAGAATGGGTGCCGTAATCCGAAGGGGAAAGCCCAAGGTGCCGTATGCAGCGATGGAAGACCGATCTAAATTGGAATTTAGTCAAAGGACTTCCGTCCTCGTGCATAAGCCAAGCCCCCGGCCGCATTGGCCTGCAAAGAGTATATTGGGAGGCCAAGTGAACCGGACAAATCCCGTCATCAGGACAGGACTTCAGGAAAACCCAGCGACCTCTACCCAACTGATCGGTCTTGGAACGCCGAACACGGCACAACAGCGTATCACGCAGCAAAATGTGACAACGAAGCAGAGGGGGCTGAGCGCGGCGTGAAGACGCTACCAGCTCGCTGATGCGAAAAGCCATGAAAGGCCATCGCAAAAGCGAGGCGGAATAACAGAACCTCGAATTGCGAAGAACAAATGCCCGTCAAACTTTCACCTAGACGCGCTAACAAATCAGGACCAATAGGACGACGCTGGTCATCCGTGGCAGGCCTGGCGCGAGACCAACCCCTAAGGGCCCTTTGTATTAAAAAACCCTTAGTTATGTCCCTCCGCCCCGCTAGGCGCAAAAAGAACGAAATCCCAGCAAGCCTCTGGGCAACATAAGCCCGCGACCTGCCGGAATCGAACAAGAAACAAACAAAAGCAACCATATTAGTATCACGAGAGTTACCTGACGAACTCCGTCCTTGCAAAAACTTCTCCCACTGTTGCCAAGATGTCTGGTAGGCCGTCAACGTCCGTGGGGCCACGGACCGACGTGCGAGATCTTCCATTCTGGTTTGATGATCTGCCAACAATGAAATGGACAAAGCTCACCTTTTAATGCCGCGTACGGGGCCAATTCGCGGAACCTTCGCCAATCCTGTCTGGAGAGCGCATCAGCAATGGAATTATCAGTACCCGGCACATGACGAGCTGAGAACAATATGTTAAACTGCAAAGCGCGCAGAACCAGCCAAGCAAGCAGCCGCAACACTGGCAGCGATGACGATCTTTGGTTATTGATCGCATGTACTACCCCCAGGTTATCGCACCAAAAAACTATGGAACGGTCGCGCAACCGCTGACACCATAGCTCTAATGCCACCACTATGGGAAACAGCTCCAGTAGGAGCAAGTTCTTGGTCAATCCTGCCTGTACCCATTCAGCCGGCCAAACTGAAAAACACCAATCTCCTCCCAAAAAGGATCCGAAACCTGATGATCCAGCAGCATCCGTGAAGAGCTGCAGGCAAGCATTAGGCTGAGGATCCGCAGGCCAGACGCGCACTCCATTAAAATCGACCAAAAATGCGTCCAAAACCGCCAGGTCCAGCTTTAGTTCAGACGACAGTCGCAGAAAATGGTGCGGGTGACGCAGCCCTACCAAAGCCCTCTGTAGCTTCCGACAGAAAATCTTCCCCATCGGGATAACTCGACACGCGAAGTTAAACAGCCCGAGCAGGGATTGACCTTGACGAAGAGTTACCTTTCCTCCTGCCAACGCTAGGAGTATAGTATCCTGCAAATGACGAATCTTGTCCGGTGGCAGCCGGCAAAGACCCTCCAAGGTATCAATTTCAATACCCAAGAAAACCAGCTTAGTGACTGGGCCCTCAGTTTTATCGTGCGCGATAGGTACTCCAAATTCCGAGAAGAGTGCTTGCAATGAAAAAAGGAGACGATTGCAGCGACGCGAACCAGCTGGACCTACGCACAAGAAGTCATCCAAGTAATGGGCTATGCTCGTCTCCCCAGACCCCACCACGACACACCAATGGAGAAAGGAACTGAAACGCTCGAAGAACGCGCAGGAAATAGAACAGCCCATCGGAAGACATTTGTCCAGGTAATAGCCATCCGTCAACCGAAACCCCATGAAGCGAAATGATTCAGGATGCAGGGGCAACAATCTGAAGGCGGACTCAATGTCCACTTTCGCCATGAAAGAACCCGGACCCGCTGCGCGAACCAATGCTAACGCAGATTCGAATGACTGGTACTGTACGCGGCAGACCTCAACATCTATGGCGTCGTTAACCGACGTGCCTGACGGATGTGACAGGTGCTGAATTAAACGGTAACTCCCGGGGGCCTTCTTGGGGACAACACCCACAGGGGAAAGGACCAGATCGGGTATCGGAGGCTGCGGGAAAGGTCCAATCATGCGACCCAGCCCGACCTCCTTCATAACCTTATCCTTTAGCACGTGAGGTAAATCGCAGGCCGAGCGTAAATTCCTAGGGGACCCGGAACCGACAGGCCGTATTATTGGAAGCGAAAATCCCTCTGCAAAACCCTTACGCAAAAAGGCGGCGTTGTCCCGCACAGGATACCAGTCTAACCATTTTGCCATGGCATCCAGACGAATGGGAGTCGACGCTTTACTTCGAAGTCCCAGCCCCCGACCGTTTGGCAGAGGGTGCTGCAGAGGAGGCCTGAGCTCCTCCTGGACCGCGGGAGCAGTCCTTACTGGGGTGTGCCGCGCCGCAGCGGAGGCACTGGAGTCGAAAGCGACACCTGTTACCAAGGGTACAATTCCCATTGTTGTATGCGTAACACTTCCGCTTGTTTTGCCATCCATTGACTGTCCTTGGTGCCGAGGGGGACGAGGGTTGAACTGGCCGCCCAGGGGACTGATCAACAAGGACGTGTGTAGGCTGTGTCACCTCCATCCACACTTCAACATCTTTACAACCCAATTCCATGACCTTAACCCGATCTTGCTTTCGACGAAACTCTTCGTCGTATTGGCGCCACGCCGTACTGCGTGAGGCCTTGAATAGGCCATGTATCAGGTGTAAATATCTTATCACATTAAGGTACTCGGAAGGCCTGGTTTTGAGATAGCAAGTTGAGAACACGCAGAACCCAGATAACCAAATCGTGTAAGACTTAAAGGCCTCCAGACCAATACCCCCTTTTGCCTTTGCGGTCGCAGCAGCTTTCTTCGCCGTAGCTGTAAGGGTGAACATATCTACGTAGCGCCCTTTTTTGATCCGCTGCTTAACCCTGGTACGCATACCTCGAGTGACAGCTGTATTAGCGCAGTGTACAACATCCTCCGGACCCGCTCCGCGATCTACACTGGTACTACTGCCAGAGGACCGTTCGCTAGAATGCCTGTGACGACGTGAGCGACGTCTGCGAGACCTCCTTGCCCTTTTACGCCTAGCCTTCCACGAACTATCGCTTGAAGAGGAGGAGGAAATGGAAGTAGACCCGCAGTCAGATGTACTGTCACACTCACCAGAAGCACTGGCAAGGGCATTGGTAACTCCAGCGCCTGCGTTAGCTCCGACTTCCGCCGTCACGCTTCTGGTCGGGGCTGCGACCACTGTTAACTCCTCCAGACTGTCGTCTGTAAAAGAAGAGACTGAGGCGGCATCGTGCACATTGTCTGTGTCCGTAGCCTGATTGGGCTGTGGAAGGGAGATGGCAGAGGGAGAGAAAGAAATGGAAGGAGCTGCGGGCATGGGAGCGAGGGAAAGACCGCAAATCCTGCCTAATTGCTGCACCAGAGGGCCAAGCTGCGTCTGCACGGCGGACACCGCCGACGTAGAAGGGCCTCCAGTGTCAGCGTTTTCGGGCTGCTGGGTCAAAAGCGGTGTCAGTGCACCCACCACAGACACCAGCAGTCCGGCTATGGCACCAGCATCCAGCAACGGAGCGCTCCCTGGTGCCGCAGGCCCTGCGGGCATAGCAGACGCTGGAGCAGCTGCCACCCCCGCAGGCCTGGAGGAGCTGGCTACTGCAGACATGGGGGACCCCATGTCTGCATCATTATAAACAGAGGGCAGCAGAAGAGGGGGCGGATTAACCTGCTTGTCACTATGCAGGCATTGGCTCCGCCCCCTTTGTCTCCGCCCCCCGCCTGAAGAAATATTGGCCTGCGTGCAAGCCAGCGCCATGACAGGCATCCGGCCTGCACGCTTATGTGGCCGCTTCCGCCGCCCTTCCCCCCGGACTTCAGCCGGCTCACTCTGAGCGGCAATTGGGGGAGAAGGGACGGGCGGTGTAACTGAGCGCTGCTGGCCGCGGGAACGGCCGGAGTGCGCGCCCGCTACTCGCGCGGGCGCTGTATTATGCCCAGCCACCCCCGATCCCCGCCTGCCCTGGTCCCCAGTCGCACTAGTACTGGCGACCAGCGGGGAACCAGGGGCAGGCGAAGGCAGCAACTGTGGCGCCTCACGGGACCACCGCGGCCGCGTGCATGGGACCGCAGCGTTGCCTGATAAGGGGCCCGCTGTACCTGACCCTCCCGAACGCCGGGAGGGCAGGACCTGTGGGGAATAAAGAGCACCGGGCCCGACACCATCTGACAGACGGGCGGGTACCGAGCGCGCGCGCTGGGGGCGGCTCATAGTGCTAATGCAGGTTAGCAAGATAGGTAGAGCAAAGAAAGAGAAAGAAAAGTTAGCTAAGAAAAAAGAGTGTAGATATAGGGAAAGTGAGAAGAGAGTAGGGAAAGATATAAAGTAGGGAAAGAGAAAGTAGGGATGAGTACAAACGATTATCCCAACAAACAGATCTGCTAAGAAGGAACTGTACTTCCCTGGTCGCAGATCAATTCAAAGAGGCAGATTTTCCACAGTAGATTCACTACACCCTCTCACTCACCCCGCCCCTAACCTAACGTCCTATCACATCTGCCTACTACTGTCAACAAACATTTTTAACTTTATTAACCCCTCTATCCCTGACTAGAAGTTTATGTGCCGTCGGCTCTATTCCTAACCTTCGTTATATTACTGGCACTATTTATCTAGTCGTAGTTCTATTTCTCCAGTCCTGGTACTATTTCTCCAGTCCTGGTACTATTTATTTAATACTGGAATTATTTCTTCTGTCCTGGTACTATTTCTCTAATACTGGCACTATTTCTCCAGTCCTGGTACTATTTCTCTAATCCTGGCACTATTTCTCCAGTCCTGATACTATTTATCTAATACTGGCACTATTTCTCCAGTCCTGTCACTATTTCTCTAATACTGGCACTATGTCTCCAGTCCTGGTAATATTTCTCCAGTCCTGGCACTAATTCTCCAGTCCAGGTACTATTTCTCCAGTCCTGGTACTATTTCTCTTCTCCTGGCACTATTTCTCTAATACTGGAACTATTTATCCAGTCCTGGCATTATTTCTCCAATCCTGGCACTATTTGTCCAGTCCTGGTACTATTTATCTAATCCTGGCACCATTTCTCCAGTCCTGGTGCTATTTCTCCAGTCCTGGCACTATTTCTCCATTCCTGGCACTATTTCTAAAATTCTGGCACTATTTCTCCAATCCTGGCACTATTTCTTCAGTCCTGGTACTATTTATCTGATCCTGGCACTATTTCTCTAATCCTGGCACTATTTCTCCAATCCTAGCACTATTTCTCCAATCCTGGCACTGTTTATCCTGTCCTGGTACTATTTATCTAATCCTGGCACTATTTCTCCTGTCCTAGTACTATTTCTCCAGTCCTGGCACTATTTCTACAGTCCTGGTGCTATTTATCCAGTCCTTGCACTATTTCTCCAGTCCTGGTGTTATTTCTCAAGTCCTGGTACTATTTATCTTATCCTGGCATTATTTCTCCTGTCCTGGCACTATTTATACAGTCCATGAACTATTTCTCCAGTCCTGGCACTATTTCTCCAGTCCTGGTACTATTTCTCCAGTCCTGGCACAATTTCTCTAATCCTGGCACTATTTCTTAAAACCTCATACTCTTTTCTCCAGTCTTGGCACTATTTCTCCAGTCCTGGTACTTGTTCTCTAATACTGGCATTATTTCTCCAGTTGTGGCACTATTTCTCCAGTCCTGGCACTAATTCTCCTGTCCTGGCACTATTTGTCCTGTCCTGGCACTAATTCTCCAGTCCTGGTACTATTTCTCCAGTCCTGGTACTATTTCTCTACTGCTGGCACTATTTCTCTAATACTGGCACTATTTCTCCAGTCCTGGCACTATTTCTGGAATACTGGCACTATTTCTCCAGTCCTGGTACTACTTCTCCAGTTCTGGCACTATTTCTCTAATCCTTGCACTATTTCTCCAGTCCTGGCACTAATTCTCCATTCCTGGCACTATTTCTCCAGTCCTGGCACTAATTCTCCAGTCCTGGTACTATTTATCCAGTCCTGGTACTATTCTCTACTCCTGGCATTATTTCTATAATACTGGCACTATTTCTCCAGTCCTGGCACTATTTCTCTAATACTGGCACTATTTCTCTAATCCTGGCACTATTTCTCCAGTCCTGGCACTATTTCTCTAATCCTGGCACTTTTTCTCTAATCCTGGCAAAATTTCTCCAGTCTTGGCACTAATTCTCCAGTCCTGGTACTATTTCTCTACTCCTGACACTATTTCTCTAATCCTGGCAATATTTCTCCAGTCCTGGAACTAATTCTCCAGCCCTGGTACTATTTCTCCAGTCCTGGTACTATTTATCTACTCCTGGCACTATTTCTCTCATCCTGGCACTATTTCTCCAGTCCTGGTACTATTTATCTAATACTGGCACTATTTCTCCAGTCCTGGCACTATTTCTCTAATACTGGCACTATTTCTCCAGTCCTGGTACTATTTCTCCAGTCCTGGCACTAATTCTCCAGTCCTGGTACTATTTCTCCAGTCCTGGTACTATTTCTCTACTCGTGGCACTATTTCTCCAGTCCTGACACTATTTCTCTTATCCTGGTACTATTTCTACAGTCCTGGTACTTTTTCTCTAATACTGGCACTATTTCTCCAGTCCTGGCACTATTTCTCCAGTTCTGGCACTATTTCTCTAATGCTGGCATTATTTTTCCAGTCCTGGCACTATTTCTCCTGTCCTGATACTATTTCTCCAATCCTGGCTCTATTTATCTAATACTGGTACTATTTCTCCAATCCTGGCACTATTTCTGTAATACTGGTACTATTTCTCCAGTCCTGGCACTGTTTCACCAATTCTGGCACTTTTTCTGTAATACTGGTACTATTTCTCCAGTCCTGGTACTATTTCTCTTATCCTGGCGTTATTTCTCCAGTCCAGGCACTATTTCTCCAGTCCTGGTACTATTTCTCTAATACTGGTACTATTTCTCCAGTCCTGGCACTATTTCTCTAATCCTGGCACTATTTCTCTAATACTGGCACTATTTCTCCAGTCCTGGCACTATTTCTCCAGTCCTGGCACAATTTCTCTAATCCTGGCACTATTTCTCTACTCCTGGCACTATTTCTCTCATCCTGGAACTATTTCTTTAGTCCTCGTACTGTGCCTCTACTCCTTGCATTATTTCTCCAGTCCTGGTACTATTTATCCAGTCCTGGTACTATTTCTCCAATCCTGGCACTATTTCTCCAGTCCTGGCACTATTTCTCTAATCCTGGCACTATTTCTCTGCTCCTGGCACTATATCTCTCATCCTGGAACTATTTCTCCAGTCCTGGTACTATGTCTCTACTCCTTGCATTATTTCTCCAGTCCTGGCACTATTTCTCCAGACCTGGCACTAATTCTCCTGTCCTGGCACTATTTCTCCAGTCCTGGCTCTATTTCTCCAGTCCTGGCACTAATTCTCCAGTCCTGGCACTATTTCTCCAGTCCTGGTACTATTTCTCCAGTCGTGGTACTATTTCTCTAATACTTGCACTATTTCTCCAGTCCTGGTACTTTTTCTCCAGTCCTGGCACTATTTCTCTAATCCTGGCACTATTTCTCCAGTCCTGGTACTATTTCTCTAATACTGGCACTATTTCTCCAGTCTTGGCACTATTTCTCTAATACTGGCACTATTTCTCCAATCCTGGCTCTATTTCTCCAATCCTGGCACTATTTATCCAATCCTGGCACTGTTTTTCCAGTCCTGGTACTATTTATCTAATCTTGCACTATTTCTCCTGTCCTGGTGCTATTTCTCCAGTCCTGGCACTATTTCTCCAGTCCTGGTACTATTTCTCTAATACTGGCATTATTTCTTCTGTCCTGGCACTAATTCTCCAGTCCTGGTACTATTTCTCCAATACTGGCATTATTTCTTCAGTCCTGGCACTATTTCTCTAATACTGGCACTATTTATCCAGTCCTGGTACTATTTCTCTAATCCTGGCACTATTTCTCCTGTCCTAGTACTTTTTCTCCAGTCCTGGCACTATTTCTACAGTCCTGGTGCTATTTATCCAGTCCTTGCACTATTTCTCCAGTCCTGGTGTTATTTCTCAAGTCCTGGTACTATTTATCTTATCCTGGCATTATTTCTCCTGTCCTGGCACTATTTATACAGTCCATGAACTATTTCTCCAGTCCTGGCACTATTTCTCCAGTCCTGGTACTATTTCTCCAGTCCTGGCACAATTTCTCTAATCCTGGCACTATTTCTTAAAACCTCGTACTCTTTTCTCCAGTCTTGGCACTATTTCTCCAGTCCTGGTACTTTTTCTCTAATACTGGCATTATTTCTCCAGTTGTGGCACTATTTCTCCCGTCCTGGCACTAATTCTCCTGTCCTGGCTCTATTTGTCCTGTCCTGGCACTAATACTCCAGTCCTGGTACTATTTCTCCAGTCCTGGTACTATTTCTCTACTGCTGGCACTATTTCTCTAATACTGGCACTTTTTCTCCAGTCCTGGCACTATTTCTGTAATACTGGCACTATTTCTCCAGTCCTGGTACTACTTCTCCAGTTCTGGCACTATTTCTCTAATCCTTGCACTATTTCTCCAGTCCTGGCACTAATTCTCCATTCCTGGCACTATTTCTCCAGTCCTGGCACTAATTATCCAGTCCTGGTACTATTTATCCAGTCCAGGTACTATTCGCTACTCCTGGCACTATTTCTATAATACTGGCACTATTTCTCCAGTCCTGGCACTATTTCTCTAATACTGGCACTATTTCTCTAATCCTGGCACTATTTCTCCAGTCCTGGCACTATTTCTCTAATCCTGGCACTTTTTCTCTAATCCTGGCAAAATTTCTCCAGTCTTGGCACTAATTCTCCAGTCCTGGTACTATTTCTCTACTCCTGACACTATTTCTCTAATCCTGGCAATATTTCTCCAGTCCTGGAACTAATTCTCCAGCCCTGGTACTATTTCTCCAGTCCTGGTACTATTTCTCTACTCCTGGCACTATTTCTCTCATCCTGGCACTATTTCTCCAGTCCTGGTACTATTTATCTAATACTGGCACTATTTCTCCAGTCCTGGTACTATTTCTCTAATACTGGTACTATTTCTCCAGTCCTGGCACTATTTCTCTAATCCTGGCACTATTTCTCTAATACTGGCACTATTTCTCCAGTCCTGGCACTATCTCTCCAGTCCTGGCACAATTTCTCTAATCCTGGCACTATTTCTCTACTCCTGGCACTATTTCTCTCATCCTGGAACTATTTCTTCAGTCCTGGTACTATGTCTCTACTCCTTGCATTATTTCTCCAGTCCTGGTACTATTTATCCAGTCCTGGTACTATTTCTCCAATCCTGGCACTATTTCTCCAGTCCTGGCACTATTTCTCTAATCCTGTCACTATTTCTCTGCTCCTGGCACTATTTCTCTCATCCTGGAACTATTTCTCCAGTCCTGGTACTATGTCTCTACTCCTTGCATTATTTCTCCAGTCCTGGCACTATTTCTCCAGACCTGGCACTAATTCTCCTGTCCTGGCACTATTTCTCCAGTCCTGCCTCTATTTCTCCAGTCCTGGCACTTATTCTCCAGTCCTGGCACTATTTCTCCAGTCCTGGTACTATTTCTCCAGTCGTGGTACTATTTTTCTAATACTTGCACTATTTCTCCAGTCCTGGTACTTTTTCTCCAGTCCTGGCACTATTTCTCTAATCCTGGCACTATTTCTCCAGTCCTGGTACTATTTCTCTAATACTGGCACTATTTCTCCAGTCCTGGCACTATTTCTCTAATACTGGCACTATTTCTCCAATCCTGGCTCTATTTCTCCAATCCTGGCACTATTTATCCAATCCTGGCACTGTTTTTCCAGTCCTGGTACTATTTATCTAATCTTGCACTATTTCTCCAGTCATGGTGCTATTTCTCCAGTCCTGGCACTATTTCTCCAGTCCTGGTACTATTTCTCTAATACTGGCATTATTTCTTCTGTCCTGGCACTAATTCTCCAGTCCTGGTACTATTTCTCCAATACTGGCATTATTTCTTCAGTCCTGGCACTATTTCTCAAATACTGGCACTATTTATCCAGTCCTGGTACTATTTCTCTAATCCTGGCACTATTTCTCCTGTCCTAGTACTATTTCTCCAGTCCTGGCACTATTTCTACAGTCCTGGTGCTATTTATCCAGTCCTTGCACTATTTCTCCAGTCCTGGTGTTATTTCTCAAGTCCTGGTACTATTTATCTTATCCTGGCATTATTTCTCCTGTCCTGGCACTATTTATACAGTCCATGAACTATTTCTCCAGTCCTGGCACTATTTCTCCAGTCCTGGTACTATTTCTCCAGTCCTGGAACAATTTCTCTAATCCTGGCACTATTTCTTAAAACCTCGTACTCTTTTCTCCAGTCTTGGCACTATTTCTCCAGTCCTGGTACTTTTTCTCTAATACTGGCATTATTTCTCCAGTTGTGGCACTATTTCTCCAGTCCTGGCACTAATTCTCCTGTCCTGGCACTATTTGTCCTGTCCTGGCACTAATTCTCCAGTCCTGGTACTATTTCTCCAGTCCTGGTACTATTTCTCTACTGCTGGCACTATTTCTCTAATACTGGCACTATTTCTCCAGTCCTGGCACTATTTCTGTAATACTGGCACTATTTCTCCAGTCCTGGTACTACTTCTCCAGTTCTGGCACTATTTCTCTAATCCTTGCACTATTTCTCCAGTCCTGGAACTAATTCTCCATTCCTGGCACTATTTCTCCAGTCCTGGCACTAATTATCCAGTCCTGGTACTATTTATCCAGTCCTGGTACTATTCTCTACTCCTGGCACTATTTCTATAATACTGGCACTATTTCTCCAGTCCTGGCACTATTTCTCTAATACTGGCACTATTTCTCTAATCCTGGCACTATTTCTCCAGTCCTGGCACTATTTCTCTAATCCTGGCACTTTTTCTCTAATCCTGGCAAAATTTCTCCAGCCCTGGTGCTATTTCTCCAGTCCTGGTACTATTTCTCTACTCCTGGCACTATTTCTCTCATCCTGGCACTATTTCTCCAGTCCTGGTACTATTTATCTAATACTGGCACTATTTCTCCAGTCCTGGCACTATTTCTCTAATACTGGCACTATTTCTCCAGTCCTGGTACTATTTCTCCAGTCCTGGCACTAATTCTCCAGTCCTGGTACTATTTCTCCAGTCCTGGTACTATTTCTCTACTCGTGGCACTATTTCTCCAGTCCTGACACTATTTCTCTTATCGTGGTACTATTTCTACAGTCCTGGTACTATTTCTACAGTCCTGGTACTGTTTCTGTAATACTGGCACTATTTCTCCAGTTCTGGCACTATTTCTCTAATGCTGGCATTATTTTTCCAGTCCTGGCACTATTTCTCCTGTCCTGATACTATTTCTCCAATCCTGGCTCTATTTATCTAATACTGGTACTATTTCTCCAATCCTGGCACTATTTCTGTAATACTGGTACTATTTCTCCAGTCCTGGCACTGTTTCACCAATTCTGGCACTTTTTCTGTAATACTGGTACTATTTCTCCAGTCCTGGTACTATTTCTCTTATCCTGGCATTATTTCTCCAGTCCAGGCACTATTTCTCCAGTCCTGGTACTTTTTCTCTAATACTGGTACTATTTCTCCAGTCCTGGCACTATTTCTCTAATCCTGGCACTATTTCTCTAATACTGGCACTATTTCTCCAGTCCTGGCACTATTTCTCTAATCCTGGCACTTTTTCTCTAATCCTGGCAAAATTTCTCCAGTCTTGGCACTAATTCCCCAGTCCTGGTACTATTTCTCTATTCCTGACACTATTTCTCTAATCCTGGCAATATTTCTCCAGTCCTGGAACTAATTCTCCAGCTCTGGTACTATTTCTCCTGTCCTGGTACTATTTCTCTACTCCTGGCACTATTTCTCTCATCCTGGCACTATTTCTCCAGTTCTGGCACTATTTCTCTAATGCTGGCATTATTTTTCCAGTCCTGGCACTATTTCTCCTGTCCTGATACTATTTCTCCAATCCTGGCTCTATTTATCTAATACTGTTACTATTTCTCCAATCCTGGCACTATTTCTGTAATACTGGTACTATTTCTCCAGTCCTGGCACTGTTTCACCAATTCTGGCACTTTTTCTGTAATACTGGTACTATTTCTCCAGTCCTGGTACTATTTCTCTTATCCTGGCATTATTTCTCCAGTCCAGGCACTATTTCTCCAGTCCTGGTACTATTTCTCTAATACTGGTACTATTTCTCCAGTCCTGGCACTATTTCTCTAATCCTGGCACTATTTCTCTAATACTGGCACTATTTCTCCAGTCCTGGCACTATTTCTCCAGTCCTGGCACAATTTCTCTAATCCTGGCACTATTTCTCTACTCCTGGCACTATTTCTCTCATCCTGGAACTATTTCTTCAGTACTGGTACTATGTCTCTACTCCTTGCATTATTTCTCCAGTCCTGGTACTATTTATCCAGTCCTGGTACCATTTCTCCAATCCTGGCACTATTTCTCCAGTCCTGGCACTATTTCTCTAATCCTGGCACTATTTCTCTGCTCCTGGCACTATTTCTCTCATCCTGGAACTAATTCTCCAGTCCTGGTACTATGTCTCTACTCCTTGCATTATTTCTCCAGTCCTGGCACTATTTCTCCAGACCTGGCACTAATTCTCCTGTCCTGGCACTATTTCTCCAGTCCTGGCTCTATTTCTCCAGTCCTGGCACTAATTCTCCAGTCCTGGCACTATTTCTCCAGTCCTGGTACTATTTCTCCAGTCGTGGTACTATTTCTCTAATACTTGCACTATTTCTCCAGTCCTGGTACTTTTTCTCCAGTCCTGGCACTATTTCTCTAATCCTGGCACTATTTCTCCAGTCCTGGTACTATTTCTCTAATACTGGCACTATTTCTCCAGTCTTGGCACTATTTCTCTAATACTGGCACTATTTCTCCAATCCTGGCTCTATTTCTCCAATCCTGGCACTATTTATCCAATCCTGGCACTGTTTTTCCAGTCCTGGTACTATTTATCTAATCTTGCACTATTTCTCCTGTCCTGGTGCTATTTCTCCAGTCCTGGCACTATTTCTCCAGTCCTGGTACTATTTCTCTAATACTGGCATTATTTCTTCTGTCCTGGCACTAATTCTCCAGTCCTGGTACTATTTCTCCAATACTGGCATTATTTCTTCAGTCCTGGCACTATTTCTCTAATACTGGCACTATTTATCCAGTCCTGGTACTATTTCTCTAATCCTGGCACTATTTCTCCTGTCCTAGTACTTTTTCTCCAGTCCTGGCACTATTTCTACAGTCCTGGTGCTATTTATCCAGTCCTTGCACTATTTCTCCAGTCCTGGTGTTATTTCTCAAGTCCTGGTACTATTTATCTTATCCTGGCATTATTTCTCCTGTCCTGGCACTATTTATACAGTCCATGAACTATTTCTCCAGTCCTGGCACTATTTCTCCAGTCCTGGTACTATTTCTCCAGTCCTGGCACAATTTCTCTAATCCTGGCACTATTTCTTAAAACCTCGTACTCTTTTCTCCAGTCTTGGCACTATTTCTCCAGTCCTGGTACTTTTTCTCTAATACTGGCATTATTTCTCCAGTTGTGGCACTATTTCTCCAGTCCTGGCACTAATTCTCCTGTCCTGGCTCTATTTGTCCTGTCCTGGCACTAATACTCCAGTCCTGGTACTATTTCTCCAGTCCTGGTACTATTTCTCGACTGCTGGCACTATTTCTCTAATACTGGCACTTTTTCTCCAGTCCTGGCACTATTTCTGTAATACTGGCACTATTTCTCCAGTCCTGGTACTACTTCTCCAGTTCTGGCACTATTTCTCTAATCCTTGCACTATTTCTCCAGTCCTGGCACTAATTCTCCATTCCTGGCACTATTTCTCCAGTCCTGGCACTAATTATCCAGTCCTGGTACTATTTATCCAGTCCAGGTACTATTCGCTACTCCTGGCACTATTTCTATAATACTGGCACTATTTCTCCAGTCCTGGCACTATTTCTCTAATACTGGCACTATTTCTCTAATCCTGGCACTATTTCTCCAGTCCTGGCACTATTTCTCTAATCCTGGCACTTTTTCTCTAATCCTGGCAAAATTTCTCCAGTCTTGGCACTAATTCTCCAGTCCTGGTACTATTTCTCTACTCCTGACACTATTTCTCTAATCCTGGCAATATTTCTCCAGTCCTGGAACTAATTCTCCAGCCCTGGTACTATTTCTCCAGTCCTGGTACTATTTCTCTACTCCTGGCACTATTTCTCTCATCCTGGCACTATTTCTCCAGTCCTGGTACTATTTATCTAATACTGGCACTATTTCTCCAGTCCTGGTACTATTTCTCTAATACTGGTACTATTTCTCCAGTCCTGGCACTATTTCTCTAATCCTGGCACTATTTCTCTAATACTGGCACTATTTCTCCAGTCCTGGCACTATCTCTCCAGTCCTGGCACAATTTCTCTAATCCTGGCACTATTTCTCTACTCCTGGCACTATTTCTCTCATCCTGGAACTATTTCTTCAGTCCTGGTACTATGTCTCTACTCCTTGCATTATTTCTCCAGTCCTGGTACTATTTATCCAGTCCTGGTACTATTTCTCCAATCCTGGCACTATTTCTCCAGTCCTGGCACTATTTCTCTAATCCTGTCACTATTTCTCTGCTCCTGGCACTATTTCTCTCATCCTGGAACTATTTCTCCAGTCCTGGTACTATGTCTCTACTCCTTGCATTATTTCTCCAGTCCTGGCACTATTTCTCCAGACCTGGCACTAATTCTCCTGTCCTGGCACTATTTCTCCAGTCCTGCCTCTATTTCTCCAGTCCTGGCACTTATTCTCCAGTCCTGGCACTATTTCTCCAGTCCTGGTACTATTTCTCCAGTCGTGGTACTATTTTTCTAATACTTGCACTATTTCTCCAGTCCTGGTACTTTTTCTCCAGTCCTGGCACTATTTCTCTAATCCTGGCACTATTTCTCCAGTCCTGGTACTATTTCTCTAATACTGGCACTATTTCTCCAGTCCTGGCACTATTTCTCTAATACTGGCACTATTTCTCCAATCCTGGCTCTATTTCTCCAATCCTGGCACTATTTATCCAATCCTGGCACTGTTTTTCCAGTCCTGGTACTATTTATCTAATCTTGCACTATTTCTCCAGTCATGGTGCTATTTCTCCAGTCCTGGCACTATTTCTCCAGTCCTGGTACTATTTCTCTAATACTGGCATTATTTCTTCTGTCCTGGCACTAATTCTCCAGTCCTGGTACTATTTCTCCAATACTGGCATTATTTCTTCAGTCCTGGCACTATTTCTCAAATACTGGCACTATTTATCCAGTCCTGGTACTATTTCTCTAATCCTGGCACTATTTCTCCTGTCCTAGTACTATTTCTCCAGTCCTGGCACTATTTCTACAGTCCTGGTGCTATTTATCCAGTCCTTGCACTATTTCTCCAGTCCTGGTGTTATTTCTCAAGTCCTGGTACTATTTATCTTATCCTGGCATTATTTCTCCTGTCCTGGCACTATTTATACAGTCCATGAACTATTTCTCCAGTCCTGGCACTATTTCTCCAGTCCTGGTACTATTTCTCCAGTCCTGGAACAATTTCTCTAATCCTGGCACTATTTCTTAAAACCTCGTACTCTTTTCTCCAGTCTTGGCACTATTTCTCCAGTCCTGGTACTTTTTCTCTAATACTGGCATTATTTCTCCAGTTGTGGCACTATTTCTCCAGTCCTGGCACTAATTCTCCTGTCCTGGCACTATTTGTCCTGTCCTGGCACTAATTCTCCAGTCCTGGTACTATTTCTCCAGTCCTGGTACTATTTCTCTACTGCTGGCACTATTTCTCTAATACTGGCACTATTTCTCCAGTCCTGGCACTATTTCTGTAATACTGGCACTATTTCTCCAGTCCTGGTACTACTTCTCCAGTTCTGGCACTATTTCTCTAATCCTTGCACTATTTCTCCAGTCCTGGAACTAATTCTCCATTCCTGGCACTATTTCTCCAGTCCTGGCACTAATTATCCAGTCCTGGTACTATTTATCCAGTCCTGGTACTATTCTCTACTCCTGGCACTATTTCTATAATACTGGCACTATTTCTCCAGTCCTGGCACTATTTCTCTAATACTGGCACTATTTCTCTAATCCTGGCACTATTTCTCCAGTCCTGGCACTATTTCTCTAATCCTGGCACTTTTTCTCTAATCCTGGCAAAATTTCTCCAGCCCTGGTGCTATTTCTCCAGTCCTGGTACTATTTCTCTACTCCTGGCACTATTTCTCTCATCCTGGCACTATTTCTCCAGTCCTGGTACTATTTATCTAATACTGGCACTATTTCTCCAGTCCTGGCACTATTTCTCTAATACTGGCACTATTTCTCCAGTCCTGGTACTATTTCTCCAGTCCTGGCACTAATTCTCCAGTCCTGGTACTATTTCTCCAGTCCTGGTACTATTTCTCTACTCGTGGCACTATTTCTCCAGTCCTGACACTATTTCTCTTATCGTGGTACTATTTCTACAGTCCTGGTACTGTTTCTGTAATACTGGCACTATTTCTCCAGTCCTGGCACTATTTCTCCAGTTCTGGCACTATTTCTCTAATGCTGGCATTATTTTTCCAGTCCTGGCACTATTTCTCCTGTCCTGATACTATTTCTCCAATCCTGGCTCTATTTATCTAATACTGGTACTATTTCTCCAATCCTGGCACTATTTCTGTAATACTGGTACTATTTCTCCAGTCCTGGCACTGTTTCACCAATTCTGGCACTTTTTCTGTAATACTGGTACTATTTCTCCAGTCCTGGTACTATTTCTCTTATCCTGGCATTATTTCTCCAGTCCAGGCACTATTTCTCCAGTCCTGGTACTTTTTCTCTAATACTGGTACTATTTCTCCAGTCCTGGCACTATTTCTCTAATCCTGGCACTATTTCTCTAATACTGGCACTATTTCTCCAGTCCTGGCACTATTTCTCTAATCCTGGCACTTTTTCTCTAATCCTGGCAAAATTTCTCCAGTCTTGGCACTAATTCCCCAGTCCTGGTACTATTTCTCTATTCCTGACACTATTTCTCTAATCCTGGCAATATTTCTCCAGTCCTGGAACTAATTCTCCAGCTCTGGTACTATTTCTCCTGTCCTGGTACTATTTCTCTACTCCTGGCACTATTTCTCTCATCCTGGCACTATTTCTCCAGTTCTGGCACTATTTCTCTAATGCTGGCATTATTTTTCCAGTCCTGGCACTATTTCTCCTGTCCTGATACTATTTCTCCAATCCTGGCTCTATTTATCTAATACTGTTACTATTTCTCCAATCCTGGCACTATTTCTGTAATACTGGTACTATTTCTCCAGTCCTGGCACTGTTTCACCAATTCTGGCACTTTTTCTGTAATACTGGTACTATTTCTCCAGTCCTGGTACTATTTCTCTTATCCTGGCATTATTTCTCCAGTCCAGGCACTATTTCTCCAGTCCTGGTACTATTTCTCTAATACTGGTACTATTTCTCCAGTCCTGGCACTATTTCTCTAATCCTGGCACTATTTCTCTAATACTGGCACTATTTCTCCAGTCCTGGCACTATTTCTCCAGTCCTGGCACAATTTCTCTAATCCTGGCACTATTTCTCTACTCCTGGCACTATTTCTCTCATCCTGGAACTATTTCTTCAGTACTGGTACTATGTCTCTACTCCTTGCATTATTTCTCCAGTCCTGGTACTATTTATCCAGTCCTGGTACCATTTCTCCAATCCTGGCACTATTTCTCCAGTCCTGGCACTATTTCTCTAATCCTGGCACTATTTCTCTGCTCCTGGCACTATTTCTCTCATCCTGGAACTAATTCTCCAGTCCTGGTACTATGTCTCTACTCCTTGCATTATTTCTCCAGTCCTGGCACTATTTCTCCAGACCTGGCACTAATTCTCCTGTCCTGGCACTATTTCCCCAGTCCTGGCTCTATTTCTCCAGTCCTGGCACTAATTCTCCAGTCCTGGCACTATTTCTCCAGTCCTGGTACTATTTCTCCAGTCGTGGTACTATTTCTCTAATACTTGCACTATTTCTCCAGTCCTGGTACTTTTTCTCCAGTCCTGGCACTATTTCTCTAATCCTGGCACTATTTCTCCAGTCCCGGTACTATTTCTCTAATACTGGCACTATTTCTCCAGTCCTGGCACTATTTCTCTAATACTGGCACTATTTCTCCAATCCTGGCTCTATTTCTCCAATCCTGGCACTATTTATCCAATCCTGGCACTGTTTTTCCAGTCCTGGTACTATTTATCTAATCTTGCACTATTTCTCCAGTCCTGGTGCTAATTCTCCAGTCCTGGCACTATTTCTCCAGTCCTGGTACTATTTCTCTAATACTGGCATTATTTCTTCTGTCCTGGCACTAATTCTCCAGTCCTGGTACTATTTCTCCAATACTGGCATTATTTCTTTAGTCCTTGCACTATTTCTCTAATACTGGCACTATTTATCCAGTCCTGGTACTATTTCTCTAATCCTGGCACTATTTCTCCTGTCCTAGTACTATTTCTCCAGTCCTGGCACTATTTCTACAGTCCTGGTGCTATTTATCCAGTCCTTGCACTATTTCTCCAGTCCTGGTGTTATTTCTCAAGTCCTGGTACTATTTATCTTATCCTGGCATTATTTCTCCTGTCCTGGCACTATTTATACAGTCCATGAACTATTTCTCCAGTCCTGGCACTATTTCTCCAGTCCTGGTACTATTTCTCCAGTCCTGGCACAATTTCTCTAATCCTGGCACTATTTCTTAAAACCTCGTACTCTTTTCTCCAGTCTTGGCACTATTTCTCCAGTCCTGGTACTTTTTCTCTAATACTGGCATTATTTCTCCAGTTGTGGCACTATTTCTCCAGTCCTGGCACTATTTCTCCAGTCCTGGCACTAATTCTCCTGTCCTGGCACTATTTGTCCTGTCCTGGCTCTAATTCTCCAGTCCTGGTACTATTTCTCCAGTCCTGGTACTATTTCTCTACTGCTGGCACTATTTCTCTAATACTGGCACTATTTCTCCAGTCCTGGCACTCTTTCTGTAATACTGGCACTATTTCTCCAGTCCTGGTACTACTTCTCCAGTTCTGGCACTATTTCTCTAATCCTTGCACTATTTCTCCAGTCCTGGCACTAATTCTCCATTCCTGGCACTATTTCTCCAGTCCTGGCACTAATTCTCCAGTCCTGGTACTATTTATCCAGTCCTGGTACTATTCTCTACTCCTGGCACTATTTCTATAATACTGGCACTATTTCTCCAGTCCTGGCACTATTTCTCTAATACTGGCACTATTTCTCTAATCGTGGCACTATTTCTCCAGTCCTGGCACTATTTCTCTAATCCTGGCACTTTTTCTCTAATCCTGGCAAAATTTCTCCAGTCTTGGCACTAATTCTCCAGTCCTCGTACTATTTCTCTACTCCTGACACTATTTCTCTAATCCTGGCAATATTTCTCCAGTCCTGGAACTAATTCTCCAGCCCTGGTACTATTTCTCCAGTCCTGGTACTATTTCTCTACTCCTGGCACTATTTCTCTCATCCTGGCACTATTTCTCCAGTCCTGGTACTATTTATCTAATACTGGCACTATTTCTCCAGTCCTGGCAATATTTCTCTAATACTGGCACTATTTCTCCAGTCCTGGTACTATTTCTCCAGTCCTGGCACTAATTCTCCAGTCCTGGTACTATTTCTCCAGTCCTGGTACTATTTCTCTACTCGTGGCACTATTTCTCCAATCCTGACACTATTTCTCTTATCCTGGTACTATTTCTACAGTCCTGGTACTTTTTCTCTAATACTGGCACTATTTCTCCAGTCCTGGCACTATTTCTCCAGTTCTGGCACTATTTCTCTAATGCTGGCATTATTTTTCCAGTCCTGGCACTATTTCTCCTGTCCTGATACTATTTATCCAATCCTGGCTCTATTCATCTAATACTGGTACTATTTCTCCATTTCCTGGCACTATTTCTGTAATACTGGTACTATTTCTCCAGTCCTGGCACTGTTTCACCAATTCTGGCACTTTTCTGTAATACTGGTACTATTTCTCCAGTCCTGGTACTTTTTCTCTTATCCTGGCATTATTTCTCCAGTCCAGGCACTATTTCTCCACTCCTGGTACTATTTCTCTAATCCTGGCACTATTTCTCTAATCCTGGCACTATTTCTCTCATCCTGGAACTATTTCTCCAGTCCTGGTACTATGTCTCTACTCCTTGCATTATTTCTCCAGTCCTGGCACTATTTCTCCAGACCTGGCACTAATTCTCCTGTCCTGGCACTATTTCTCCAGTCCTGGCTCTATTTCTCCAGTCCTGGCACTAATTCTCCAGTCCTGGCACTATTTCTCCAGTCCTGGTACTATTTCTCCAGTCGTGGTACTATTTCTCTAATACTTGCACTATTTCTCCAGTCCTGGTACTTTTTCTCCAGTCCTGGCACTATTTCTCTAATCCTGGCACTATTTCTCCAGTCCTGGTACTATTTCTCTAATACTGGCACTATTTCTCCAGTCCTGGCACTATTTCTCTAATACTGGCACTATTTCTCCAATCCTGGCTCTATTTCTCCAATCCTGGCACTATTTATCCAATCCTGGCACTGTTTTTCCAGTCCTGGTACTATATATCTAATCTTGCACTATTTCTCCAGTCCTGGTGCTATTTCTCCAGTCCTGGCACTATTTCTCCAGTCCTGGTACTATTTCTCTAATACTGTCATTATTTCTTCTGTCCTGGCACTAATTCTCCAGTCCTGGTACTATTTCTCCAATACTGGCATTATTTCTTCAGTCCTGGCACTATTTCTCTAATACTGGCACTATTTATCCAGTCGTTGTTCTATTTCTCCAGTCCTGGTACTATTTCTCCAGTCCTGGTACTATTTATTTAAAACTGGGATTAATTCTTCTGTCCTGGCTCTATTTCTCTAATACTGGCACTATTTCTCCAGTCCTGGTACTATTTCTCTAATCCTGGAACTATTTCTCCAGTCCTGATACTATTTATCTAATACTGGCACTATGTCTCCAGTCCTGTCACTATTTCTCCAGTCCTAGCACTAATTCTCCAGTCCTGGTACTATTTCTCCAGTCCTGGTACTATTTCTCTACTCCTGGCACTATTTCTCTAATACTGGTACTATTTATCCAGTCCTGGCATGATTTATCCAATCCTGGCACTAATTCTCCAGTCCTGGTACTATTTCTCCAGTCCTGGTACTATTTCTCTACTCGTGGCACTATTTCTCCAGTCCTGACACTATTTCTCTTATTCTGGTACTATTTCTACAGTCCTGGTACTTTTTCTCTAATACTGGCACTATTTCTCCAGTCCTGGCACTATTTCTCCAGTTCTGGCACTATTTCTCTAATGCTGGCATTATTTTTCCAGTCCTGGCACTATTTCTCCTGTCCTGATACTATTTCTCCAATCCTGGCTCTATTTATCTAATACTGGTACTATTTCTCCATTTCCTGGCACTATTTCTGTAATACTGGTACTATTTCTCCAGTCCTGGCACTGTTTCACCAATTCTGGCACTTTTCTGTAATACTGGTACTATTTCTCCAGTCCTGGTACTTTTTCTCTTATCCTGGCATTATTTCTCCAGTCAAGGCACTATTTCTCCACTCCTGGTACTATTTCTCTAATCCTGGCACTATTTCTCTCATCCTGGAACTATTTCTCCAGTCCTGGTACTATGTCTCTACTCCTTGCATTATTTCTCCAGTCCTGGCACTATTTCTCCAGACCTGGCACTAATTCTCCTGTCCTGGCACTATTTCTCCAGTCCTGGCTCTATTTCTCCAGTCCTGGCACTAATTCTCCAGTCCTGGCACTATTTCTCCAGTCCTGGTACTATTTCTCCAGTCGTGGTACTATATCTCTAATACTTGCACTATTTCTCCAGTCCTGGTAATTTTTCTCCAGTCCTGGCACTATTTCTCTAATCCTGGCACTATTTCTCCAGTCCTGGTACTATTTCTCTAATACTGGCACTATTTCTCCAGTCCTGGCACTATTTCTCTAATACTGGCACTATTTCTCCAATCCTGGCTCTATTTCTCCAATCCTGGCACTATTTATCCAATCCTGGCACTGTTTTTCCAGTCCTGGTACTATATATCTAATCTTGCACTATTTCTCCAGTCCTGGTGCTATTTCTCCAGTCCTGGCACTATTTCTCCAGTCCTGGTACTATTTCTCTAATACTGTCATTATTTCTTCTGTCCTGGCACTAATTCTCCAGTCCTGGTACTATTTCTCCAATACTGGCATTATTTCTTCAGTCCTGGCACTATTTCTCTAATACTGGCACTATTTATCCAGTCGTTGTTCTATTTCTCCAGTCCTGGTACTATTTCTCCAGTCCTGGTACTATTTATTTAATACTGGGATTAATTCTTCTGTCCTGGCTCTATTTCTCTAATACTGGCACTATTTCTCCAGTTCTGGTACTATTTCTCTAATCCTGGAACTATTTCTCCAGTCCTGATACTATTTATCTAATACTGGCACTATGTCTCCAGTCCTGTCACTATTTCTCTAATACTGGCACTATGTCTCCAGTCCTGGTACTATTTCTCCAGTCCTGGCACTAATTCTCCAGTCCTGGTACTATTTCTCCAGTCCTGGTACTATTTCTCTACTCCTGGCACTATTTCTCTAATACTGGTACTATTTATCCAGTCCTGGCATGATTTATCCAATCCTGGCACTATTCATCCAGTCCTGGTACTATTTATCTAATCCAGGCACCATTTCTCCAGTCCTGGTGCTATTTCTCCTGTCCTGGCACTATTTCTTCAGTCCTGGTGCTATTTATCTTATCCTGGCACTATTTCTCCAGTCCTGGTACTATTTCTCCAGTCCTGATACTATTTCTCCAGTCCTGGCACTATTTATCCAGTCCTGGCACTATTTCTCCATTCCTGGCACTATTTCTAATATTCTGGCACTATTTTTCCAATCCTGGCACTATTTCTTCAGTCCTTGTACTATTTATCTGATCCTGGCACTATTTCTCTAATCCTGGCACTTTTTCTCCAATCCTAGCACTATTTCTCCAATCCTGGCACTGTTTCTCCTGTCCTGGTACTATTTATCTAATCCTGGCACTATTTCTCCTGTCCTGGCACTATTTCTACAGTCCTGGTGCTATTTGTCCAGTCCTTGCACTATTTCTCCAGTCCTGGTGTTATTTCTCCTGTCCTGGTACTATTTATCTTATCCTGGCATTATTTCTCCACTCCTGGCACTATTTATCCAGTCCTTGTACTATTTCTCCAGTCCTGGTACTATTTCTCCATTCCTGGCACTATTTCTCTAATCCTGGCACTATTTCTTAAAACCTCGTACTATTTCTCCTGCCTTGGCACAATTTCTCCGGTCCTGGTACTTTTTCTCTAATACTGGCATTATTTCTCCAGTCCTGGCACTATTTCTCCAGTCCTGGCACTAATTCTCCAGTCCTGGCACTATTTGTCCAGTCCTGGCACTAATTCTCCAGTCCTGGTTCTATTTCTCCAGTCCTGGTTCTATTTCTCTACTGCTGGCACTATTTCTCTAATACTGGCACTATTTCTCCAGTCCTGGCACTATTTCTGTATTACTGGCACTATTTCTCCAGTCCTGGTACTACTTCTCCAGTTCTGGCACTATTTCTCTAATCCTTGCACTATTTCTCCAGTCCTGGCACTAATTCTCCATTCCTGGCACTATTTCTCCAGTCCTGGCACTAATTCTCCAGTCCTGGTACTATTTATCCAGTCCTGGTACTATTCTCTTCTCCTGGCACTATTTCTATAATACTGGCACTATTTCTCCAGTCCTGGCACTATTTCTCTAATACTGGCACTATTTCTCTAATCCTGGCACAATTTCTCCAGTCCTTGCACTATTTCTCCAATCCTGGCACTTTTTCTCTAATCCTGGCAAAATTTCTCCAGTCTTGGCACTAATTCTCCAGTCCTCGTACTATTTCTCTACTCCTGACACTGTTTCTCTAATCCTGGCAAAATTTCTCCAGTCCTGGCACTAATTCTCCAGTCCTGGTACTATTTCTCCAGTCCTGGTACTATTTCTCTACTCCTGGCACTATTTCTCTCGTCCTGGCACTATTTCTCCAGTCCTGGTACTATTTCTCTAATCCTGGCACTATTTCTCCAGTCCTGGTACTATTTATCTAATACTGGCATTATTTCTTCTGTCCTGGCACTGTTTCTCTAATACTGGCACTATTTCTCCAGTCCTAGTACTTTTTCTCCAGTCCTGGCACTATTTCTCCAGTCCTGGTACTATTTCTCAAGTCCTGGTACTATTTCTCTACTCGTGGCACTATTTCTCCAGTCCTGACACTATTTCTCTTATCCTGGTACTATTTCTACAGTCCTGGTACTATTTCTCTATTACTGGCACTATTTCTCCTGTCCTGGGACTATTTCTCCAGTTCTGGCACTATTTCTCTAATGCTGGCATTATTTTTCCAGTCCTGGCACTATTTTTCAACAGTCCTGATACTATTTCTCCAATCCTGGCACTATTTATCTACTACTGGTACTATTTCTCCAATCCTGACACTATTTCTGTAATACTGGTACTATTTCTCCAATCCTGACACTATTTCTCCAATCCTTGCACTATTTCTGTAATACTGGTACTATTTCTCCAGTCCTGGTACTATTTCTCTAATCCTGGAACTATTTCTCCAGTCCTGATACTATTTATCTAATACTGGCACTATTTCTCCAGTCCTGTCACTATTTCTCTAATACTGGCACTATGTCTCCAGTCCTGGTACTATTTCTCCAGTCCTGGCACTAATTCTCCAGTCCTGGTACTATTTCTCCAGTCCTGGTACTATTTCTCTACTCCTGGCACTATTTCTCTAATACTGGTACTATTTATCCAGTCCTGGCATGATTTATCCAATCCTGGCACTATTCATCCAGTCCTGGTACTATTTATCTAATCCTGGCACCATTTTTCCAGGCCTGGTGCTATTTCTCCAGTCCTGGCACTATTTCTCCAGTCCTGGTGCTATTTATCTTATCCTGGCACTATTTCTCCAGTCCTAGTACTATTTCTCCAGTCCTGATACTATTTCTCCAGTCCTGGCACTATTTATCCAGTCCTTGCACTATTTATCCATTCCTGGCACTATTTCTAAAATTCTGGCACTATTTTTCCAATCCTAGCACTATTTCTTCAGTCCTTGTACTATTTATCTGATCCTGGCACTATTTCTCTAATCCTGGCACTTTTTCTCCAATCCTAGCACTATTTCTCCAATCCTGGCACTGTTTCTCCTGTCCTGGTACTATTTATCTAATCCTGGCACTATTTCTCCTGTCCTGGCACTATTTCTACAGTCCTGGTGCTATTTGTCCAGTCCTGGTGCTATTTCTCCAGTCCTGGTGTTATTTCTCCTGTCCTGGTACTATTTATCTTATCCTGGCATTATTTCTCCACTCCTGGCACTATTTATCCAGTCCTTGTACTATTTCTCCAGTCCTGGCACTATTTCTCCAGTCCTGGTACTATTTCTCCAGTCCTGGCACTATTTCTCTAATCCTGGCACTATTTCTTAAAACCTCGTACTATTTCTCCTGTCTTGGCACAATTTCTCCGGTCCTGGTACTTTTTCTCTAATACTGGCATTATTTCTCCAGTCCTGGCACTATTTCTCCAGTCCTGGCACTAATTCTCCAGTCCTGGCACTATTTGTCCAGTCCTGGCACTAATTCTCCAGTCCTGGTTCTATTTCTCCAGTCCTGGTACTATTTCTCTAATCCTGGAACTATTTCTCCAGTCCTGATACTATTTATCTAATACTGGCACTATTTCTCCAGTCCTGTCACTATTTCTCTAATACTGGCACTATGTCTCCAGTCCTGGTACTATTTCTCCAGTCCTGGCACTAATTCTCCAGTCCTGGTACTATTTCTCCAGTCCTGGTACTATTTCTCTACTCCTGGCACTATTTCTCTAATACTGGTACTATTTATCCAGTCCTGGCATGATTTATCCAATCCTGGCACTATTCATCCAGTCCTGGTACTATTTATCTAATCCTGGCACCATTTCTCCAGGCCTGGTGCTATTTCTCCAGTCCTGGCACTATTTCTCCAGTCCTGGTGCTATTTATCTTATCCTGGCACTATTTCTCCAGTCCTAGTACTATTTCTCCAGTCCTGATACTATTTCTCCAGTCCTGGCACTATTTATCCAGTCCTTGCACTATTTATCCATTCCTGGCACTATTTCTAAAATTCTGGCACTATTTTTCCAATCCTAGCACTATTTCTTCAGTCCTTGTACTATTTATCTGATCCTGGCACTATTTCTCTAATCCTGGCACTTTTTCTCCAATCCTAGCACTATTTCTCCAATCCTGGCACTGTTTCTCCTGTCCTGGTACTATTTATCTAATCCTGGCACTATTTCTCCTGTCCTGGCACTATTTCTACAGTCCTGGTGCTATTTGTCCAGTCCTTGCACTATTTCTCCAGTCCTGGTGTTATTTCTCCTGTCCTGGTACTATTTATCTTATCCTGGCATTATTTCTCCACTCCTGGCACTATTTATCCAGTCCTTGTACTATTTCTCCAGTCCTGGCACTATTTCTCCAGTCCTGGTACTATTTCTCCAGTCCTGGCACTATTTCTCTAATCCTGGCACTATTTCTTAAAACCTCGTACTATTTCTCCTGTCTTGGCACAATTTCTCCGGTCCTGGTACTTTTTCTCTAATACTGGCATTATTTCTCCAGTCCTGGCACTATTTCTCCAGTCCTGGCACTAATTCTCCAGTCCTGGCACTATTTGTCCAGTCCTGGCACTAATTCTCCAGTCCTGGTTCTATTTCTCCAGTCCTGGTTCTATTTCTCTACTGCTGGCACTATTTCTCTAATACTGGCACTATTTCTCCAGTCCTGGCACTATTTCTGTATTACTGGCACTATTTCTCCAGTCCTGGTACTACTTCTCCAGTTCTGGCACTATTTCTCTAATCCTTGCACTATTTCTCCAGTCCTGGCACTAATTCTCCATTCCTGGCACTATTTCTCCAGTCCTGGCACTAATTCTCCAGTCCTGGTACTATTTATCCAGTCCTGGTACTATTCTCTTCTCCTGGCACTATTTCTATAATACTGCCACTATTTCTCCAGTTCTGGCACTATTTCTCTAATACTGGCACTATTTCTCTAATCCTGGCACAATTTCTCCAGTCCTTGCACTATTTCTCCAATCCTGGCACTTTTTCTCTAATCCTGTCAAAATTTCTCCAGTCTTGGCACTAATTCTCCAGTCCTCGTACTATTTCTCTACTCCTGACACTGTTTCTCTAATCCTGGCAATATTTCTCCTGTCCTGGCACTAATTTTCCAGTCCTGGTACTATTTCTCCAGTCCTGGTACTATTTCTCTACTCCTGGCACTATTTCTCTCGTCCTGGCACTATTTCTCCAGTCCTGGTACTATTTCTCTAATCCTGGCACTATTTCTCCAGTCCTGGTACTATTTATCTAATACTGGCATTATTTCTTCTGTCCTGGCACTGTTTCTCTAATACTGGCATTATTTCTCCAGTCCTAGTACTTTTTCTCCAGTCCTGGCACTATTTCTCCAGTCCTGGTACTATTTCTCAAGTCCTGGTACTATTTCTCTACTCGTGGCACTATTTCTCCAGTCCTGACACTATTTCTCTTATCCTGGTACTATTTCTACAGTCCTGGTACTATTTCTCAATTACTGGCACTATTTCTCCAGTCCGGGGACTATTTCTCCAGTTCTGGCACTATTTCTCTAATGCTGGCATTATTTTTCCAGTCCTGGCACTATTTTTCAACAGTCCTGATACTATTTCTCCAATCCTGGCACTATTTATCTACTACTGGTACTATTTCTCCAATCCTGACACTATTTCTGTAATACTGGTACTATTTCTCCAATCCTGACACTATTTCTCCAATCCTTGCACTATTTCTGTAATACTGGTACTATTTCTCCAGTCCTGGCACTGTTTCTCCAATTCTGGCACTATTTCTGTAATACTGGTAATATTTCTCCAGTCCTGGTACTATTTCTCTTATCCTGGCATTATTTCTCCAGTCCAGGCACTATTTCTCCAGTCCTGGTACTATTTCTCTAATACTGTTACTATTTCTCCAGTCCTGGCACTATTTCCACAGTCCTGGCACTATTTATCCAGTCGTAGTACTATTTATCTAAGCCTGGCACTATTTCTCTAATACTGGTACTATTTGTCCAGTCCTGGCAATATTTCTCTAATCCTGGCACTATTTCTCTAATACTGGTACTATTTCTCCAGTCCTGGCACTATTTCTCTAATCCTGGCACTATTTCTCTACTCCTGGCACTATGTCTCTCACCCTGGAACTATTTCTCCAGTCCTGGCACTACTTCTCCGGTCCTGGCACTAATTCTCCAGTCCTGGCACTATTTCTCCAGTTCTGGCACTAATTCTCCAGTCCTGGTACTATTTCTCCAGTCCTGGTACTATTTCTCTGCTCCTGGCATTATTTCTCCAATCCTGGCACTATT
Organism: Taudactylus pleione; assembly: GCA_031769625.1. Classification (NCBI taxonomy): domain Eukaryota; kingdom Metazoa; phylum Chordata; class Amphibia; order Anura; family Myobatrachidae; genus Taudactylus; species Taudactylus pleione. The sequence goes on from JAUIMM010002833.1 coordinate 96,192, forward strand.
TCTCCAGTCCTGGCACTCATTCTCCAGTCCTGGAACTATTTCTCCAGTCCTGGCACTATTTCTCCAGTCCTGGCACTAATTCTCCAGTCCTGGCACTATTTCTCCAGTCCTGGTACTATTTCTCCAGTCGTGGTACTATTTATCTAATACTTGCACTATATCTCCAGTCCTGGTACATTTTCTCCAGTCCTGGCACTATTTCTCTAATCCTGGCACTATTTCTCCAGTCCTGGTACTATTTCTCTAATACTGGCACTATTTCTCCAGTCCTGGCACTATTTCTCTAATACTGGCACTATTTCTCCACTACTGGTACTATTTCTGCAGTCCAGGCACTATTTCTCCAGTCCGGGTACTATTTCTCTACTCCTGGCACTATTTCTCTGATACTGGCACTATTTCTCCAGTTCTGGTACTATTTCTCTAATACGGGCACTATTTCTCTTATCCTGGCACTTTTTCTCCAGTCCTGGTACTTTTTCTCTAATGCTGGCATTATTTTTGCCTGTCCTGCCTCTATTTCCCCAGTCCTGACACTAATTCTCCAGTCCTGGTACTATTTCTCTAATCCTGGCACTATTTCTCCAGTCCTAGCACTATTTCTCCAGTCCTGGCACTATTTCTCTAATCCTGGCACTATTTCTCCAGTCCAGGTACTATTTCTCCAATACTGGCACTATTTCTACAGTCCTGGTATTATTTCTCCAGTCCTGGTACTATTTCTATACACCTGGCACTATGTCTCTAGTCCTGGTACTATTTCTCTAATACTTGCACTATTTCACCAGTCCTGGCACTATTTCTCTAATGCTGACACTATTTCTCCAGTCCTGATACTATTTCTCCAGTCCTGACACTATTTATCCAGTCCTGGCACTACTTCTCCAGTCCTGATACTATTTCTCCAGTCCTGGCACTATTTCTCTAATTCTGACACTATTTCTCCAGTCCTGGTACTATTTCTCTAATACTGGCACTATTTCTCCAGTCCTGGAACTATTTCTATAATCCTGGCACTATTTCTCTACTCCTTGCACTATTTCTCTAATCCTGGCACTATTTCTCTATTCCTGGCACTATTTTTCCAGTCCTGGCACTATTTCTCTAATCCTGGCACTATTTCTCTACTCCTTGCACTATTTCTCTAATCCTGGCACTATTTCTCCAGTCCAGGCACTATTTCTCTAATCCTGGCACTATTTCTCAAGTCCTGTCACTATTTCTCTAATCCTGGCAGTATTTCTCCACTCCTGGCACTACTTATCCAGTCCTGGTACTATTTCTCAAGTCCTGGCACTATTTCTCCAGTCATGGTGTTATTTCTATGGTACTGGTGCTATTTCTCCAATCCTGGTGCTAATTCTCCAATATTGGTACTTTTTCTCCAGTCCTGGCACTATATCTCCAATCCTGGCACTATTTATCTAATAATGGTACTATTTCTCGAATCCTGGCACTATTTCTCCAATCCTGGCACTATTTCTGTAATACTGGTATATTTCTCCAGTCCTGGCACTATTTCTCCAATTCTGGCACTATTTCTGTAATACTGGCACTAATTCTCCAGTCTTGGGACTATTTCTCCAGTCCTTGCACTAATTCTCCAGTCCTGGTACTATTTCTTCAGTCCTGGTACTATTTCTCTACTCCTGGCATTATTTCTCCAGTCCTAGCACTATTTCTCCAGTCCTGGCACTAATTCTCCAGTCCTGGCACTATTTCACCAGTCCTGGCACTATTTCTCCAGTCCTGGTACTATTTCTCTAGTACTGGCACTGTTTCTCCAGTCCTGGTACTATTTCTCCAGTCCTGGCACTATTTCTCCAGTCCTGGTACTATTTCTCTAATACAGGCACTGTTTCTCCAGTCCTGGTACTATTTCTCCAGTCCTGGCACTATTTCTCTAATCCTGGCACTATTTCTCCAGTCCTGGTACTATTTCTATAATATTGGCACTATTTCTCCAGTCCTGGCACTATTTCTCTAATACCGGCATTATTTATCCAGTACTGGTATTATTTCTTCTGTCCTGGCACTATTTCTCCACTCCTGGTACTATTTCTCTATTACTGGCACTATTTCTCCAGTCCAGACACTATTTCTCTAATAGTGGCACTATTTGTCCAGTCCTGGTACTATTTCTCCAGTTCTGGCACTAATTCTCCAGTCCTGGTACTATTTCTCCAGTCCTGGTACTATTTCTCTACTCCAGGCACTAGTTCTCTAATACTGGTACTATATATCCAGTCCTAGTACTATTTATCCAGTCCTAGTACTATTTCTCCAGTCCTGGCACTATTTATCCAGTCCTGGCACTATTTCTCCATTCCTGGCAGTATTTCTACAATCCTAGCACTATTTCTTCAGTCCTGGTACTATTTATCTGATCGTGGCACTATTTCTCTAATCGTGGCACTATTTCTCCAATCCTAGCGCTATTTCTCCAATCCTGGCACTGTTTATCCCATCCTGGCACTGTTTATCCTGTCCTGGTACTACTTATCTAATCCTGGCACTATTTCTGCTATACTAGTAATATTTCTCCAGTCCTGGCACTATTTTCACAGTCCTGGTGCTATTTATCCAGTCCTTGCACTATTTCTCCAGTCCTGGTGTTATTTCTCCAGTCCTTGTACTATTTCTCCACTCTTGGCACTATTTCTCCAGTCCTGGTACTATTTCTCCAGTCCTGGCACTATTTCTCTAATCCTGGCACTATTTCTTAAAACCTCGTACTATTTCTCCAGTCTTGGCACTATTTCTCCAGTCCTGGTACTTTTTCTCTAATACTGGCATTATTTCTCAAATCCTGGCACTATTTCTCCAGTCCTGGCACTAATTCTCCAGTCCTGGCACTATTTGTCCAGTCCTGGACCTAATTCTCCAGTCCTGGTACTATTTCTCCAGTCTTGGTACTATTTCTCTAATACTGGCACTATTTCTCCAGTCCTGGCACTATTTCTGTAATACTGGCACTATTTCTCCAGTCCTGGTACTACTTCTCCAGTTCTGGCACTATTTCTCTAATCCTTGCACTATTTCTCCAGTCCTGGCACTAATTCTCCAGTCCTGGCACTAATTCTCCAGTCCTGGTACTATTTATCCAGTCCTGGTACTATTCTCTAGTCCTGGCACTATTTCTATAACACTGGCACTATTTCTCCAGTCCTGGCACTATTTCTCTAATCCTGGCACTATTTCTCTAATCCTGGCACTATTTCTCCAGTCCTGGCACTATTTCTCTAATCCTGGCACTTTTTCTCTAATCCTGGCAAAATGTATCCAGTCTTGGCACTAATTCTCCAGTCCTGGTACTCTTTCTCTACTCCGGGCACTATTTCTCTAATCCTGGCAATATTTCTCCAGTCCTGGCACTAATTCTCCAGTCCTGGTACTATTTCTCCAGTCCTGGTACTATTTCTCTAATCCTGGCACTATTTCTCCAGTCCTGGTACTATTTATCTAATACTGGCACTATTTCTCCAGTCCTGGCACTATTTCTCTAATACTGGCACTATTTCTCCAGTCCTGGTACTATATCTGAAGTCCTGGCACTAATTCTCCAGTCCTGGTACTATTTCTCCAGTCCTGGTAATATTTCTCTACTCGTGGCACTATTTCTCCAGTCCTGACACTATTTCTCTTATCCTGGTACTATTTCTACAGTCCTGGTACTATTTCTACAGTTCTGGTACTATTTCTCTAATACCGGCACTATTTCTACAGTCCTGGCACTATTTCTCCAGTTCTGGCACTATTTCCTTAATGCTGGCATTATTTTTCCAGTCCTGGCACTATTTCTCCAGTCCTTAAACAATTTCTCCTGTCCTGGCACGTTTTATCAAGTCCTGGCACTATTTCACCAGTCCTGATACTATTTATCCAGTCCTGGCACTATTTCTCCAGTCCTGGCACTATTTCTAAAATTCGGGCACTATTTCTCCAATCCTGGCACTATTTTTCCAGTCCTGGTACTATTTCCGCAGTACTGGCACTATTTCTCCAGTCCTGGTACTATTTATCTAATCCTGGCACTATTTCTGCAGTCCTGGCACTATTTCTCCAATCCTCGCACTACTTATCCATCCATGGTACTATTTCTCTAATCCTGGCACTATTTCTCCAGTCCTGGTACTATTTCTCTAATACTGGCAGTATTTCTCCAGTCCAGGCACTATTTCTCCAGTCCTGGCACTATTTCTCCAGTCCTGGCACTATTTCAACAGTCTTGGCACTATATCTCCAGTACTGGTACTATTTCTCCAATCCTGGTGCTATTTCTCCAATCTTGGCACTATTTATCCAGTCCTGGTACGATTTATCTAATCCTGGCACTATTTCTCTAATACTGGTACTATTTCTCCAGTCCTGGCACTATTTCAAAAAAATCCAGGAACTTTTTCTCTAATACTGGTACTATTTATCCAGTCCAGGCACTATTTCTCCAATCCTGGCACTATTTATCCAGTCCTGGTTCTATTTATCTAATCCTGGCATGATTTCTCCAGTCCTGGCATCATTTCTCCAGTCCTGGTGCTATTTTGTCAGTCCTAGCACTATTTCACCAGTCCTGGTGCTATTTATCTTATCTTGGCACTATTTCTCCAGTTCGGGTACTATTTCTCCAGTCCTAATACTATTTCTCCAGTCCTCGCACTATTTCTCCAGTCCTGGCACTATTTCTCCAGTCCTGGCACAATTTCTCCATTCCTGGGACTATTTCTAAAATTCTGGCACTATTTCTCCAATCCAGGCACTATTTCTCCAGTCCTGGTACTATTTATCTGATCCTGGCACTATTTCTCTAATCCTGGCACTATTTCTCCAATCCTGGCACTATCTATCCAATTCTGGCACTGTTTATCCAGTCCTGGTACTATTTATCTAATCCTGGCACAATTTCTCCAGTCCTGGTGCTATTTCTCCAGTCCTGGCACTATTTCTCTAATACTGCCATTATTTCTTCTGTCCTGGCACTATTTCTCCAGTCCTGGTACTATTTCTGTAATCCTGGCATTATTTCTTCTGTCCTGGCACTATTTCTCTAATACTGGCACTATTTATCCAGTCCTGGTACTATTTCTCTAATCCTGGCACTATTTCTCCAGTCCTGGTACTATTTATCTAATACTGGCACTATATCTCCAGTCCTGGCACTCTTTCTCGAATACTGGCACTATTTCTCCAGTCCTCGTACTTTTTCTCCAGTCCTGGCACTAATTCTCCAGTCCTGGTACTGTTTCTCCAGTCCTGACACAATTTCTCTAAACCTGGCACTATTTCTCCAGTCCTGGTATTATTTCTCTAATACTGGCACTATTTCTCCAGTCCTGGCACTATTTCTCTAATCCTGGCACTATTTCTCCAGTTCTGGCACTATTTCTCGAATGCTGGCATTATTTTTCCAGTCCCTGCACTATTTCTCCAGTCCTGATATTATTTTTCCAGTCGTGGCACTATTTATCCAGTCCTGGCACTATTTCTCCAGTCCTGATACTATTTCTCCTGTCCTGGCACTATTTATCCAGTTCTGGCACTATTTCTCCAGTCCTGGCACTATTTCTAAAATTCGGCCACTATTTCTCCAATCCTGGCACTACTTCTCCAGTCCTGGTACTATTTCTGCAGTCCTGGCACTATTTCTCCAGTCCTGGTACTATTTATCTAAACGTGGCACTATTTCTGCAGTCCTGGCACTATTTCTCCAATCCTTGCACTACTTGTCAATCCATGGCACTTTTTCTCTAATACTGGCAGTATTTCTCCAGTCCTGGCACTATTTATCCAGTCCTGGCACTATTTCTCCAGTCCTGGCACTATTTCACCAGTCCTGGCACTATATCTCCAGTACTGGTGCTATTTCTCCATTCCTGGTGCTATTTCTCCAATCTTGGCACTATTTATCCAGTCCTGGCACTATTTCTCTAATACTGGTACTATTTCTCCAGTCCTGGCACTATTTCTCCAATCCTGGCACTATTTCTCTAATAATGGTACTATTTATCCAGTCCTAGCATTATTTCTCCAATCCTGGCACTATTTATCCAGAACTGGTACTATTTATCTAATCCTGGCACTATTTCTCCAGTCCTGGTACTATTTATCCAGTCCTGGCACCATTTCTCCAGTCCTGGTGCTATTTCTCCAGTCCTGGCACTATTTATTCAGTCCTGGTGCTATTTATCTTATCCTGGCACTATTTATCCATTCCTGGTACTACTTCTCCAGTCCATATACTATTTCTCCAGTCCTGTTACTATTTCTCCAGTCCTGATACTATTTCTACAGTCCTGGCACTTTTTATCCAGTTCTGGAACTATTTCTCCATTCCTGGCACTATTTCTAAAATTCTGGCACTATGTCTCCAATCCTGGCACTATTTCTCCTGTCCTGGTACTATTTATCTGATCCTGGCACTATTTCTCTAATCCTGGCACTATTTCTCCAATCCTGGCACTGTCTATCCAGTCCTGGTATGATTTATCTAATCCTGCCACTATTTCTCCAGTCCTGGTGGTATTTCTTCAGTCCTGGCACTATTTCTCCAGTCCTGGTACTATTTCTCTAATACTGGCATTATTTCTTCTGTCCTGGCACTATTTCTCTAATACTGGCACTATTTATCCAGTCCTAGTTCTATTTCTCCAGTCCTGGTACTATTTCTCCAGTCCTGGTACTATTTCTCTTACTGGCAGTATTTCTCCTGTCCTGGCACAATTTCTCCAGACCTGGCACTGTTTCACCAGTCCTGGCACTATATCTCCATTACTGGTGCTATTTCTCCAATCCTGGCGCTATTTCTCCAATCGTGGCACTATTTCTCCAGTCCTTGTACTATTTATCTAATCCTGGCACTATTTCTCCTGTCCTGGCACTATTTCTCCAATCCTGGCACTATTTCTCTAATACTGGTACTATTTATCCAGTCCTGGCACTATTTCTCCAGTCCAGGTACTATTTATCCAGTCCTAGTACTATTTATCTAATCCTGGCACTATTTCTCCAGTCCTGGTACTATTTACCCAGTCTTGGCACCATTTCTCCAGTCCTGGTGCTATTTCTCCAGTCCTGGCACTATTTCTCCAGTCCTGGTACTATTTCTCCAGTCCTGATACTATTTCTACAGTCCTGGCACTATTTCTCCAGTCCTGGCACTATTTCTCCAGTCCTGATACTATTTCTCCAGTCCTGGCACTATTTCTCCAGTCCTGGCCCTATTTCTCTAATCCTGGCACTGTTGATCCAGTCCTGGTACTATTTATCTAATCCTGGCATTATTTCTCCTGTCCTGGTACTATTACTCCAGTCCTGGTTCTATTTCTCTAATACTGACATTATTTCTCCAGTCCTGGTGCTATATCTCCAGTCCTGGCACTATTTCTCCAGTCCTGGTACTATTTCTCTAATACTGGCATTATTTCTTCTGTCCTGGCACTATTTCTCTAATACTGGCACTTATTATCCAGTCCTAGCTCTATTTCTCCAGTCCTGGTAATATTTCTCCAGTCCTGGTACTATTTCTCTTACTGGCAATATTTCTCCTGTCCTGGCAATATTTCTCCAGTCCTGGTACTATTTCTCCATTACTGGCACTATTTCTCCAATCCTGGCTCTATTTCTCCAATCGTGGCACTATTTATCCACTCCTGGTACTATTTGTCTAATCCTGGCACTATTTTTCTAATACTGGCACTATTTCTCCAGTCCTGGCACTATTTCTCCAGTCCTGGTACTATTTATCCAGTCCTGGTACTATTTATCTAATCCTGGCACTATTTCTCCAGTCCTGGTACTTTATCCAGTCTTGGCTCCATTTCTCCAGTCCTGGTGCTATTTCTCCAGTCCTTCCACTATTTCTCCTGTCCTTGTACTATTTCTCCAGTCCTGATACTATTTCTCCAGTCCTGACACTATTTCTCCAGTCCTGGCACTATTTCTCCTGTCCTGATACTATTTCTCCTGTCCTGGCACTATTTCTCCAGTCCTGGCACTATTTCTCCAATTCTGGCACTATTTCTCCAGTCCTGGTACTATTTATCTGATCCTGGCACTATTTCTCTAATCCTGGCACTATTTATCCAGTCCTGGTACTATTTATCTAATCCTGGCACTATTTCTCCAGTCCTGATACTATTTCTCCAGTCCTGGCACTATTTGTCCAGTCCTGGCACTATTTATCCAGTCCTGGCACTATTTCTCCAATCCTGGCACTATTTCTCCAGTCCTGGTACTATTTATCTGATCCTGGCACTATTTCTCTAATCCTGGCACTATTTATCCACTCCTGGTTCTATTTATGTAATCCTGGCACTATTTCTCCAGTCTTGGTACTATTTCTCTAATACTGGCACTATTTCTCCAATCCTGGCACTAGTTTTCTAATCCTGGCACTGTTTATCCAGTCCTGGTACTATTTATCTAATCCTGGCACTATTTCTCTAGTCCTGGTGCTAGTTCTCCAGTCCTGGCACTATTTCTCCAGTCCAGGTACTATTTCTCTAATACTGGCACTATTTCTCCTGTCCTGGCACTATTTCTCTAATACTTGCACTATTTCTTCTGTCCTGGCACTATTTCTCCAGTCCTGGCACTATTTCTCCAGTCCTGGTACTATTTCTCTAATACTTGCACTATTTCTCCTGTCCTGGCACTATTTCTCTAATACTTGCACTATTTCTCCAGTCCTGGCACTATTTCTCCTGTCCTGGCACTATTTCTCTAATACTGGCACTATTTCTTCTGTCCTGGCACTATTTCTCCAGTCCTGGCACTATTTCTCCAGTCCTGGTACTATTTCTCTAATACTGGCACTATTTCTCCTGTCCTGGCACTATTTCTCTAATACTGGCATTATTTCTTCTGTCCTGGCACTATTTCTCTAATATTGGCACTATTTCTTCTGTCCTGGCACTATTTCTCCAGTCCTGGCACTATTTCTCCAGTCCTGGTACTATTTATCTAATACTGGCACTATTTCTCCTGTCCTGGCACTATTTCTCTAATACTGGCATTATTTCTTCTGTCCTGGCACTATTTCTCTAATCCTGGCACTATTTATCCAGTCCTAGTTCTATTTCTCCAGTCCTGGCATTATTTCTCCAGTCCTGGCACTATTTCTCCAATCCTGGCACTATTTCTCCAGTCCTGGTACTATTTATCTGATCCTGGCACTATTTCTCCAATCCTGGCACTATTTATCCAGTCCTGGTACTATTTATCTAATCCTGGCACTATTTCTCCAGTCCTGGTACTATTTCTCTAATACTGGCAGTATTTCTCCAATCCTGGCACTAGTTCTCTAACACTGGTACTGTTTATCCAGTCCTGGTACTATTTATCTAATCCTGGCACTATTTCTCCAGTCCTGGTAGTATTTCTCCAATCCTGGCACTAGTTTTCTAATCCTGGCACTGTTTATCCAGTCCTGGTACTATTTATCTAATCCTGGCACTATTTCTCCAGTCCTGGCACTATTTCTCCAGTCCTGGTACTATTTCTCTAAAACTGGCACTATTTCTCCTGTCCTGGCACTATTTCTCTAATACTTGCACTATTTCTCCAGTCCTGGCACTATTTCTCTAATACTGGCACTATTTCTCCTGTCCTAGCACTATTCCTCTAATACTGGCATTATGTTTTCTGTCCTGGCACTATTTCTCTAATCCTGGCACTATTTATCCAGTCCTAGTTCTATTTCTCCAGTCCTGGAGCGATTTCTCCAGTCCTGGTTCTATTTCTCTAATACTGACATTATTTCTCCAGTCCTGGTACTATTTCTCCAGTCCTGGTTCTATTTCTCTAATACTGACATTATTTCTTCAGTCCTGGCACTATTTCTCCAATCCTGGCACTATGGGGTCTATTTACGAAGCTGTGTTAGGAGTTAAAATGAATGGTAATAAGGTACCAGCCAATCAGCTCTTAACCAGGGGTGCCAAGAGGGGGGGTGGAGCGGGTACTATTTACCTGGGCCTTACAGCCCCCCCTCCCTTCTCCCTCCTTCACAGCAGCCCAGCATGTTTGCTGAGCTACAGTGGGAGACTGCTCGTGGAGGCTGAGCAGCAGCTACAGCAGTCTCCTATGCCTGTGGGCGGAGCGATCACACTGTTTGCTCCCCACCTGGCTTTGCGCTGGGCTGAGGGGCTCACAGTGTCCCCAGTGCACAGCACCGCTTTGTGGCGCTGCAGAAGTTGTTTTTTTTTGTTCAAGGGGTTGTGACCACTCCTCCCATGATTAGGTCACTTCCCCTCTTCACCTGGGCCCAACAGGGCTCTCTATGCCCCTGCTCCTAACTGCCATTTTTCAAACACAGCCTGTGACATGACAGCTAGGAGCTGTTTGGCTGGTACCTTATCACTGATCACTTTAGCTCCTAACACAGCTTAGTAAATAGACCCTTATATCTCCTCTCCTGGCACTATTTCTCCAGTCCTGGCACTATTTCTCCAGTCCTGGCACAATTTCTCCATTCCTGGGACTATTTCTAAAATTCTGGCACTATTTCTCCAATCCAGGCACTATTTCTCCAGTCCTGGTACTACTTATCTGATCCTGGCACTATTTCTCTAATCCTGGCACTATTTCTCCAATCCTGGCACTATCTATCCAATTCTGGCACTGTTTATCCTGTCATGGTACTATTTATCTAATCCTTGCACAATTTCTCCAGTCCTGGTGCTATTTCTCCAGTCCTGGCACTATTTCTCTAATACTGCCATTATTTCTTCTGTCCTGGCACTATTTCTCCAGTCCTGGTACTATTTCTCTAATCCTGGCATTATTTCTTCTGTCCTGGCACTATTTCTCTAATACTGGCACTATTTATCCAGTCCTGGTACTATTTCTCTAATCCTGGCACTATTTCTCCAGTCCTGGTACTATTTATCTAATACTGGCACTATTTCTCGAATACTGGCACTATTTCTCCAGTCCTCGTACTATTTCTCCAGTCCTGGCACTAATTCTCCAGTTCTGGTACTGTTTCTCCAGTCCTGACACAATTTCTCTAAACCTGGCACTATTTCTCCAGTCCTGGTATTATTTCTCTAATACTGGCACTATTTCTCCAGTCCTGGCACTATTTCTCTAATCCTGGCACTATTTCTCCAGTTCTGGCACTATTTCTCAAATGCTGGCATTATTTTTCCAGTCCCTGCACTATTTCTCCAGTCCTGATATTATTTTTCCAGTCGTGGCACTATGTATCCAGTCCTGGCACTATTTCTCCAGTCCTGATACTATTTCTCCTGTCCTGGCACTATTTATCCAGTTCTGGCACTATTTCTCCAGTCATGGCACTATTTCTAAAATTCGGGCACTATTTCTCCAATCCTGGCACTATTTCTCCAGTCCTGGTACTATTTCTGCAGTCCTGGCACTATTTCTCCAGTACTGGTACTATTTATCTAAACCTGGCACTATTTCTGCAGTCCTGGCACTATTTCTCCAATCCTTGCACTACTTGTCCATCCATGGCACTATTTCTCTAATACTGGCAGTATTTCTCCAGTCCTGGCACTATTTATCCAGTCCTGGCACTATTTCTCCAGTCCTGGCACTATTTCACCAGTCCTGGCACTATATCTCCAGTACTGGTGCTATTTCTCCATTCCTGGTGCTATTTCTCCAATCTTGGCACTATTTATCCAGTCCTGGCACTATTTCTCTAATACTGGTACTATTTCTCCAGTCCTGGCACTATTTCTCCAATCCTGGCACTATTTCTCTAATAATGGTACTATTTATCCAGTCCTGGCATTATTTCTCCAATCCTGGCACTATTTATCCAGACCTGGTACTATTTATCTAATCCTGGCACTATTTCTCCAGTCCTGGTACTATTTATCCAGTCCTGGCACCATTTCTCCAGTCCTGGTGCTATTTCTCCAGTCCTGGCACTATTTATCCAGTCCTGGTGCTATTTATCTTATCCTGGCACTATTTATCCAGTCCTGGTACTACTTCTCCAGTCCATATACTATTTCTCCAGTCCTGTTACTATTTCTCCAGTCCTGATACTATTTCTCCAGTCCTGGCACTTTTTATCCAGTTCTGGAACTATTTCTCCATTCCTGGCACTATTTCTAAAATTCTGGCACTATTTCTCCAATCCTGGCACTATTTCTCCTGTCCTGGTACTATTTGTCTGATCCTGGCACTATTTCTCTAATCCTGGCACTATTTCTCCAATCCTGGCACTGTTTATCCAGTCCTGGTATGATTTATCTAATCCTGCCACTATTTCTCCAGTCCTGGTGGTATTTCATCAGTCCTGGCACTATTTCTCCAGTCCTGGTACTATTTCTCTAATACTGGCATTATTTCTTCTGTCTTGGCACTATTTCCCTAATACTGGCACTATTTATCCAGTCCTAGTTCTATTTCTCCAGTCCTGGTACTATTTCTCCAGTCCTGGTACTATTTCTCTTACTGGCAGTATTTCTCCTGTCCTGGCACAATTTCTCCAGACCTGGCACTGTTTCACCAGTCCTGGCACTATATCTCCATTACTGGTGCTATTTCTCCAATCCTGGCGCTATTTCTCCAATCGTGGCACTATTTCTCCAGTCCTTGTACTATTTATCTAATCCTGGCACTATTTCTCTAATACTGGCACTATTTCTCCAGTCCTGGCACTATTTCTCCAATCCTGGCACTATTTCTCTAATTCTGGTACTATTTATCCAGTCCTGGCACTATTTCTCCAGTCCAGGTACTATTTATCAAGTCCTGGTACTATTTATCTAATCCTGGCACTATTTCTCCAATCCTGGTACTATTTACCCAGTCTTGGCACCATTTCTCCAGTCCTGGTGCTATTTCTCCAGTCCTGGCACTATTTCTCCAGTCCTGGTACTATTTCTCCAGTCCTGATACTATTTCTACAGTCCTGGCACTATTTCTCCAGTCCTGGCACTATTTCTCCAGTCCTGATACTATTTCTCCAGTCCTGGCCCTATTTCTCCAGTCCTGGCCCTATGTCTCTAATCCTGGCACTGTTGATCCAGTCCTGGTACTATTTATCTAATACTGACATTATTTCTCCAGTCCTGGTGCTATATCTCCAGTCCTGGCACTATTTCTCCAGTCCTGGTACTATTTCTCTAATACTGGCATTATTTCTTCTGTCCTGGCACTATTTCTCTAATACTGGCACTATTTATCCAGTCCTAGTTCTACTTCTCCAGTCCTGGTACTATTTCTCCAGTCCTGGTACTATTTATCTAATACTGGCAATATTTATTCTGTCCTGGCACTATTTCTCTAATACTGGCACTTATTATCCAGTCCTAGTTCTATTTCTCCAGTCCTGGTAATATTTCTCCAGTCCTGGTACTATTTCTCTTACTGGCAGTATTTCTCCTGTCCTGGCAATATTTCTCCAGTCCTGGCACTATTTCTCCATTACTGGCACTATTTCTCCAATCCTGGCTCTATTTCTCCAATCGTGGCACTATTTATCCACTTCTGGTACTATTTGTCTAATCCTGGCACTATTTCTCTAATACTGGCACTATTTCTCCAGTCCTGGCACTATTTCTCCAGTCCTGGTACTATTTATCCAGTCCTGGTACTATTTATCTAATCCTGGCACTATTTCTCCAGTCCTGGTACTGTTTATCCAGTCTTGGCTCCATTTCTCCAGTCCTGGTGCTATTTCTCCAGTCCTGCCACTATTTCTCCTGTCCTCATACTATTTCTCCAGTCCTGATACTATTTCTCCAGTCCTGACACTATTTCTCCAGTCCTGGCACTATTTCTCCAGTCCTGATACTATTTCTCCTGTCCTGGCACTATTTCTCCAGTCCTGGCACTATTTCTCCAATTCTGGCACTATTTCTCCAGTCCTCGTACTATTTATCTGATCCTGGCACTATTTCTCTAATCCTGGCACTATTTATCCAGTCCTGGTACTATTTATCTAATCCTGGCACTATTTCTCCAGTCCTGATACTATTTCTCCAGTCCTGGCACTATTTGTCCAGTCCTGGCACTATTTCTCCAGTCCTGGCACTATTTCTCCAATCCTGGCACTATTTCTCCAGTCCTGGTACTATTTATCTGATCCTGGCACTATTTCTCTAATCCTGGCACTATTTATCCAGTCCTGGTACTATTTATCTAATCCTGGCACTATTTCTCCAGTCCTGGTACTATTTCTCTAATACTGGCACTATTTCTCCAATCCTGGCACTAGTTTTCTAATCCTGGCACTGTTTATCCAGTCCTGGTACTATTTATCTAATCCTGGCACTATTTCTCTAGTCCTGGTGCTAGTTCTCCAGTCCTGGCACTATTTCTCCAGTCCTGGTACTATTTCTCTAATACTGGCACTATTTCTCCTGTCCTGGCACTATTTCTCTAATACTTGCACTATTTCTTCTGTCCTGGCACTATTTCTCCAGTCCTGGCACTATTTCTCCAGTCCTGGTACTATTTCTCTAATACTTGCACTATTTCTCCTGTCCTGGCACTATTTCTCTAATACTTGCACTATTTCTCCAGTCCTGGCACTATTTCTCCTGTCCTGGCACTATTTCTCTAATACTGGCACTATTTCTTCTGTCCTGGCACTATTTCTCCAGTCCTGGCACTATTTCTCCAGTCCTGGTACTATTTCTCTAATACTGGCACTATTTCTCCTGTCCTGGCACTATTTCTCTAATACTGGCATTCTTTCTTCTGTCCTGGCACTATTTCTCTAATATTGGCACTATTTCTTCTGTCCTGGCACTATTTCTCCAGTCCTGGCACTATTTCTCCAGTCCTGGTACTATTTATCTAATACTGGCACTATTTCTCCTGTCCTGGCACTATTTCTCTAATACTGGCATTATTTCTTCTGTCCTGGCACTATTTCTCTAATCCTGGCACTATTTATCCAGTCCTAGTTCTATTTCTCCAGTCCTGGTACTATTTCTCCAGTCCTGGTGCTATTTCTCCAGTCCTGGTTCTATATCTCTAATACTGACATTATTTCTCCTGTCCTGGTACTATTTCTCCAGTCCTGGTTCTATTTCTCTAATACTGACATTATTTCTCCAGTCCTGGTGCTATTTCTCCAGTCCTGGTTCTATTTTTCTAATACTGACATTATTTCTTCAGTCCTGGCACTATTTCTCTAATACTGGCACTATTTATGCAGTCCTAGTTCTATTTCTCCAGTCCTGGTACTTGTTCTGCAGTCCTGGTGCTATTTAACTAATACTGGCACTATTTCTCCAGTCCTGGCACTATTTCTCCTGTCCTGATACTATTTCTCCTGTCCTGGCACTATTTCTCTAGTCCAGGCACTATTTCTCCAGTCCTGGTAGTATTTCTCCAATCCTGGCACTAGTTTTCTAATCCTGGCACTGTTTATCCAGTCCTGGTACTATTTATCTAATCCTGGCACTATTTCTCCAGTCCTGGCACTATTTCTCCAGTCCTGGTACTATTTCTCTAAAACTGGCACTATTTCTCCTGTCCTGGCACTATTTCTCTAATACTTGCACTATTTCTCCAGTCCTGGCACTATTTCTCTAATACTGGCACTATTTCTCCTGTCCTGGCACTATTCCTCTAATACTGGCATTATGTCTTCTGTCCTGGCACTATTTCTCTAATCCTGGCACTATTTATCCAGTCCTGGTTCTATTTCTCCAGTCCTGGAGCTATTTCTCCAGTCCTGGTTCTATTTCTCTAATACTGACATTATTTCTCCAGTCCTGGTACTATTTCTCCAGTCCTGGTTCTATTTCTCTAATACTGACATTATTTCTTCAGTCCTGGCACTATTTCTCCAATCCTGGCACTATGGGGTCTATTTACGAAGCTGTGTTAGGAGTTAAAATGAATGGTAATAAGGTACCAGCCAATCAACTCTTAACCAGGGGTGCCAAGAGGGGGGGGTGGAGCGGGTACTATGTACCCGGGCCTTACAGCCCCCCCTCCCTTCTCCCTCCTTCACAGCAGCCCAGCATGTTTGCTGAGCTACAGTGGGAGACTGATCGTGGAGGCTGAGCAGCAGCTACAGCAGTCTCCTATGCCTGTGGGCGGAGCGATCACACTGTTTGCTCCCCACCTGGCTTTGCGCCGGGCTGAGGGGCTCACAGCGTCCCCAGTGCACAGCACCGCTTTGTGGCGCTGCAGAAGTTGTTTTTTTTTGTTCAAGGGGTTGTGACCACTCCTCCCATGATTAGGTCACTTCCCCTCTTCACCTGGGCCCAACAGGGCTCTCTATGCCCCTGCTCCTAACTGCCATTTTTCAAACACAGCCTGTGACATGGCAGCTAGGAGCTGTTTGGCTGGTACCTTATCACTGTTCACTTTAGCTCCTAACACAGCTTAGTAAATAGACCCTTATATCTCCTCTCCTGGCACTATTTCTCTAATCCTGAGGTTGTCTATTTTAAAAATGCTAAGCCTAAAGCTGGCCACACACTAGACCAATTTACATCCAACCAGCCAACTAGTTGATTGGTTGGAATGAAAATCTGGTAAGGAATGCAATCAGCAATTTGCTCCCAAAAGCTGGAAAATGGACCAAAACTGTTGTTTGAACAAATAGTTTAGATCAAACATTTAACAAACTTGTCTGAACGACCATTTTCATCTGTTTTCGGGCATTTAGGAGCAAATTGCTGATCATCATTTACTCCCATACGTTACCAGATTTTCATTCCAACCAATCAACAAGTTGGCTGGTTGGATGTAAGTTGGTCTAGTGTGTGGCCAGCTTAACTATATTATTCCTACCCATTTTATGCATTTTATTCAAACACATAAACATAAAGAAAGAGAAGACATTACCATTTTCAAATGCAGATTTTATTATGAAAACCCCCTGTATACAATTTGTCTTTTAGCATGTCTGGAAAGTTGGTTAATGCCAAAGCAAGAACCGGAAAGTATTTCTTGGTGGTCATTTAAAAAGAAAAAAACAACAACAAAATCACATATTTGCTTTTAGCTCACCATCTTGCAATTTCAATTAAAAAAGCCACTTTTTTGTACCATATGGGAGAGAATGGTTTTACTGTGTGAGGAGAACTATGCAAAAAACTAATGCTCTTCTCTGGAAATCCAAAGTGTTCTGGAAAAATTAAGTGAAGACGTTAATTCTGAATGAGACAATTTGTATTTTACAGGGTTAATGGGCCTGGTGATGCAAATTAGGATCAAGTGCAGACACTCATGTCCTAGAGCAGGGGTTCCCAACCACGGTCCTCAGGACCCCACACAGGTCACGTTTTGCAGGTCTCCTGGCAGGTGCACAGGTGTAATCATTACTCACTGACACATTTTAAAAGATCCACAGATGGAGCTAATTATTTCACCTGTAGTTCTGTGAGACCTGGAAAACATGCACTGTGTGGGGTCCTGGGGACCGAGTTTGAGAACCTGTGTCCTAGAGTGTGTATTCCTCTCTATGTTCATTTGTTTGCTTTATTAAAGTTGTGTATATGTTGGAATCCCGGCCTGTGCTGTTTTCTATGGGGAGTGGGAGCTCCCTCTGCTAAATAAATGTATGATAATAGTGTAGGAGGCCCATTTGTTTGAGAGATTCGCCTGCCTAACAGTCTATGCTTTCTGTGCAGTGTACAAAGCTCAGGTGCGCTCCTTAAATTATATAACACTGGGAGGAGATGCTGGGCGAGGCTCCCTCCATCATGGAGGTCTTTGGTAAGAACCGCGCTCTCCTGCTTGGCCTGGCTGGGTTAGGGGCTACAGTCGCCTTTACCTGGCTCTTTTTATGGAAAACGAAAAGACATCTAAAGAAGGTGGGGGAGGTATCCCAGCTTTTCCTGTATCCTGTAAAGTCGTGTAAAGGAATTGCCCTAGCAGAAGCTGAAGGCAGGGAGTACGGACTGCGCAGCGGCCATCTGAGAGACAGGTACGGTCCTTTACTACACACCTGGGGGGTGATGGTACCTGTAAGGAAGAGCCTCCAGGAACCAGCCGCAATACATCATAACATACAGCTAGTGACTGCTGCTACATTGTAACATTAAAGTACACTTCATGGCTCTGGAAAAGATTTAGGGGTCTATTTACTAAGCAGTGTTAGGAGACAAAGTGACAAGAGATAAAGTGCCAGCCAATCAGCTCCTAACTGCCATGTCACAGGTTGTGTTTGAAAAATGACAGTTGGGAGCTGATTGGCTGGTACCTTATCACTTTTCACTCTGTCTAATAACACTGCTTAGTGAATAGACCCCTTAGATACGTAGAAACATAAAATTTGATGGTATAAAATACCTGATTAGTTGCTAATCCGGGTAATGTTTGGAGTATTTGTGAAAGCGTGATAAGTGAACTGTGATGTTTTAGAGGTGATTGCGTAGGTTCCTTATGTCCGGACCAATCCGTAGATTTAATACTGACGCACTCATTGGGTGACTGTCTCTAAAGTCTGGGATTCATTTACCAGATGTAGCTTTTTTTGTTTTTTATATATATATAATATGATCCTTATTGTGTAATTTAGTTTCCGTGTTCTGCATTTAGTGGGAAGCAAAAATGTACATGGTGCAAAATAAGAGCCCCAATATCTGCATAGCAGGTGGCACTGTTGTATTATCGCTGCGTCAGATGTTTTCTATCTATATAAATTGTGTCCAGCAGGTGGCACTGTTGTATTATCGCTGCGTCAGATGTTTTCTATCTATATAAATTGTGTCCAGCAGGTGGCACTGTTGTATTATCGCTGCGTCAGATGTTTTCTATCTATATAAAATGTGTCATTCTTGTCATTTACTTCTTATTCGTTTGGTAACAGTTTTGTGTTTAGCGTTTCCATTTACGCTTTTCTTACCTGGTTTTCAAAAAATGTTAAGTCTAAGGAGGGATACTCTGATCCGTGTCTAGGATATATTCCAAACCATCGCAATGCGCCTTTTATATGTACGTGGTAATTTATATTGTGGTGTGTTTTTTTTTTTTTTTTTCTAGTGGTTTTGGAACCTGGAAATAATCCTGGGAGCTGTATATTCCAATCCTACCTCAGATAATCCCATTTATGTTTGCACATTGGTACGGAGGCTCTGTATAATGTACCAGTAGTACCCTGTATTGTTTTACTTCTCCTTTTCGTTCCATGTGCCCTGCCTGGAGGTATAAAGAATCCAAGTTTACACAGTTACTACTAGGGGTGAGCGGGTTCGGATTTCTGAAATCCGAACCCCCCCGAGCCCCCCCGATTCGAGGCCGATCCGAGTCAGGCTCGACTTTTCCCGCCTGACTCGGATCTGAAATCGAGGCAAAACGTCATCCTCCCGCCTTCCGGGTGTCGCGGGTTTTGGATCCTATATAAGGTACCCGCGTCGGCGCCATAGGGGCTGTGTCCACTATTTCAAAGTCCATAGGGGCTGGCTATTTCAAAGTCCATAGGGGCTGGCTGTGTTGTGCTGTGCTGCTGTTGTTAATAGGGGCTGTGTCCACTACTTCAAAGTCCATAGGGGCTGGCTGGACTGTGTTGTGCAGTCAGTTCTCCATAGGGGCTGTGTCCACTCCAAAGTCCTGTGCAGTGTCCCAGTCCTAAAGGGGTGCTGTAGTGTTGTCCAGGGGGTGCTCTGTCCATCAGGGGTGCTCCCCCCAAGTGCTAAAAATACATTTTTCCTGTGTTTGTGAATTGTGTGCGCAGTAGCCGCACGTGCATCAACAAAGTAGTGCCAAGCGTGCGCCTGTGTCATAAGTAAAGGGCCGGCTGGCTTGACCGTTAAAGGGTGCTGTAACCCCCAAAGTACACTCCAGTCCAAACCAAAAAAAAAATATTTTCTGTGTTTGTGAATTGTGTGCACTGTGGCTGCACGTGCATCAACAAAGGAGCAGCGCCAAGCGTGCGCCTGTGTCCCATAAGTAAAGAGCCGGCTGGCTCATTTCTTAAAGGGTGGTGTAACCCACAAAGTGCACTACTCTCCAGCAAAAATAAAAAAATATTTTCTGTGTTTTTGTGTGCGCTTTAGCCGCACGTATATATCAATATAACATAAATGGAGAACCAAACTTTATCCGATAAAAATAAAATAGGGAAAGATCAAGAACCACTTCCTCCTAGTGCTGTTGCTGCTGCTGGGAGTTGTTCATCATCCCAGAGAGTAAGTAGGAACACCACCACTTTTACTAAACAATTGACGCTCCAACAGTCCCTAGCAATGAGGATGAAGTATGACATCAGTCATCCTGAAGCAAAACGTATAACTGAGGCCTTGACTGCTATGTTGGTGTTAGACGTGCGTCCGGTATCCGCCATTAGTGCAGTGGGATTTAGACAATTGATGGAGGTAGTGTGTCCCCGGTTCCAAATCCCGTCTAGATTCCACCTGCATCCTCAAAGCAGCAGCGACAAGCGTGCGTCTGTCTGTTAAAGGGTGGTGTAACCCTCAAAGTGCGCTCCACAAACAATAAAAAAATTCTTTTTTTTTTCTGTCTTTGTGAAATGTGTGGGCTGTAGCCGCACCTGCATCCTCAAAGCAGCAGCGACAAGCGTGCATCTGTTTGTTAAAGGGTGGTGTAACCCTCAAAGTGCGCTCCACAAACAATAAAAAAATTCTTTTTTTTTTCTGTCTTTGTGAAATGTGTGGGCTGTAACCGCACCTGCATCCTTAAATCAGCAGCGCCAAGCATGCGCCTGTGTCCCATAAGTCTGTTAAAGGGTGGTGTAACCCCCAAAGTGCTCCAAAAAATAAAAAACAATTTTTTTTCTGTGTTTGTGACTTGTGTGCGATGTAGCCACACGTGCATCAACACAGTAGCAGCACCAAGTGTGCGCTTGTGTCATAAGTCAAGGGCCGGTTTGGACATCTGGTCCGGACTGAAGGACGTGCCAACAATTTCTGACAAGTCTACTGTCACTGCATATGATACTATCCTCAAAGCAGCAGCGACAAGCGTGCATCTGTCTGTTAAAGGGTGGTGTAATCCCCAAAGTGCGCTCCACAAGAAATAAAAAATTCCCCTTTTTTTCTGTCTTTGTGAATTGTGTGGGCTCAAGTCGCACCTGCATCCTCAAAGCAGCAGCGACAAGCATGCGTCTGTCTGTTAAAGGATTACATCGGTGACAGCATCCAAGTAGGCATGTCAGACAGTCCGTACATGTACTGGCAGGAAAAAGAGGCAATTTGGAGGCCCCTGTACAAACTGGCTCTATTTTACCTGAGTTGCCCCCCCTCCAGTGTGTACTCCGAAAGAGTGTTTAGTGCAGCCGGGAACCTTGTCAGCGAAAGGCGTAGGAGGTTGCTTCCACAAAATGTGGAGAAGATGATGTTCATAAAAATGAATTATCAACTCTTCCAGGGAGACCAGCCTCCAGAACGTACAGAGAGACCTGTGGTGCTGGATTCCAGCGGGGACGAGTTAATTCTCTGTGAGGATGAGGATGTACACAACACTGAAGAGGGTGAGGAATCGGTGGATGAGGAGGATGAGGACGACATCTTGCCTCCGTAGAGCCTGTTTGTGCAGGGACAGATTAATTGCCAGCTTGTTTTGTGGGGGCCCAAACGAACCAATCATTTCAGCCACAGTTGTGTGGCAGACCCTGGCGCTGAAATGATTGCTTTGTTAAAGTGTGCATGTCCTGTTTATACAACATAAGGGTTGGTGGGAGGGCCCAAGGACAATTCCATCTTGCACCTCTTTTTTTTCTTTGCATTATGTACAGTTTGGGGCCTAGTTTTTCAAACTGCCATCCTGTCTGCCACTGCAGTGTCACTCCTAGATGGGTCACGTGTTTGTGCCGCCCACTCGTGTCGCTTAGCATAGTCATCCAGCTACCTCGGTGCAACCTTTTGGACATAAAAACACTATTGTGAGGTGTGAGGTGTTCAGAATAGACTGGAAATTAGTGGAAATTAAGGTTATTGTGGTTAATAATAGCATAGGAGCAGAAAAACCAACACATTCTGTGATTTTAGCTGTTTTTATGCTTTTTTAAAAAAAAATACAGATCCAAAACACAAAACCCAGAACCCAAAACACGGAAGGGTGGTGTTTTGGCAAAACCAATCCAGATCCAAAACACGAAGGAAGATCCAGATCCAAAACTCAAACACAAAACACGAAAAGTGACTTTGGTATTATATACAGGGCCGCAACTAGGGGGGGGGGGGCTGGAGGTGCACGTGCAATGGGTGAGCCGCTGTACCCAGTGCCAGTGACCTCCGACGCTGCAGAGAGGCTCCAAGCTGGACGTCCGCTGGTAATATTTATTACCAGCGGGCACCCGGCTCATTCTCTGCAGCGACGCGGTGTAGCCGGAGCCGGAGTTCTCTCCCCAACTCCAGCTTCCGGCTCTCCCCACAGGCACTATGGGGGAGACGTCATGACGTCTCCCCCATAGTTCTGAGGAGCAGCCGGCGGACCGGATGTGATGCAGGAGCGGGGTCCAAGGTAAGTATTTTTTTTTAATAAGCTGCACTACAGGGGCATTATCACAGGGGCATTACTATAGGGGTATGGGCATTACCACAGGGGCATTACTATGGGGGCATGGGCATTACCACAGGGGCATTACTATGGGGGCATGGGCATTACCACAGGGGCATTACTATTACAACAAGGGCATTACTATGGGGGCATGGGCATTACCACAGGGGCATTACTATGGGAGCATGGGCATTACCACAGGGGCATTACTATGGGGGCATGGGCATTACCACAGGGGCATTACTATGGGGGCATGGGCATTACCACAGGGGCATTACTATGGGAGCATGGGCATTACCACAGGGGCATTACTATGGGGGCATGGGCATTACCACAGGGGCATTACTATGGGAGCATGGGCATTACCACAGGGGCATTACTATGAGGGCATGGGCATTACCACAGGGGCATTACTATGGAGGCATGGGCATTACCACAGGGGCATTACTATGGGGGCATGGGCATTACCACAATGGCATTAATATGGGAGCATGGGCTCTACAGGGGCATTAAAATGGGGTATTAACATATGGGCATTACAATATGGGCATTGCTATGGGGCATTACTACAGGGGCATTACTATATGGGCACTACTACAGGGGCATTACCTCAGGGTACATTACTATAGGGGCACTGCTGCAGGGGGAATTACCAGGGGGGGCGCCAAATTACTGTCTTGCCCCTGGTGACAAAAATCCTAGTTTCGGCCCTGTTATATAATTATTATATATTATATTATACCCTCATTTAATAACCATGCAATACCATAGAGTTGATAAACTTTTTTATATTCAAATTAGGCCCACAAGAACACACATAACATTGATACCAACCTCGCATACTGAATGCCCCTGCATCCTGCACTCCCATACCTCTCCTCTTATTCCAGTACCTGGGCCTTAATTCATCACTGATTTTAATGAAATTTTTTTTTAAAGCCTGAAAAACACCTGTAAGTCTGGGACATATGGATCACACGTGTTGCATGACTGTAGTTTTGCCCTGCAGATTGCTCTCCACCACCTATAGGTGTCCAATTATATTGGCTGATTTGGTAAAACTACATTTAATCAGGATAGGCGGGAAACGTTCATTGTGTCCTTGGTAACATAGATATTATTTGTTTGTGTGTTATACACCGTTTTCAATGGTAGGTGTCAGGGGTCCTAGTAGGTGTCCCTGTGTCCACTCTCTGACCACACTGTACAGCAACGAAATACTTTTAATTTGTTTCCTTTCTAAAAATAGTCATATTGTACTTTACTAATCTGAGGTCAAGAAATAACAAATATGACTTCAGATTATTTTTATTAGCTCTAGTTTTTGAGCTCCACTCAAGGGCGTAATGATCATAAATATAAGGGGTGCAGCTGCTATAGGGCCCAGAGCTGAGGGGCCCATCTTCCTTGTCACATGGGTGTAACTACATAGGTGTAAGGGGTGCAGCTGCTATAGGGCCCAGAGCTGAGGAGCCCATCTTCCTTGTCACATGAGTGTAACTACCATTGGTGTAAGGGGTGCAGCTGCTATGGGGTCCAGAGCTGAGGGCCCATCTTCCTTGTCACATGGGTGTAACTACCATAGGTGGAAGGGGTGCAGCTGCTATAGGGCCCAGAGCTGAGGGGCCCATCTTCCTTGTCACATGGGTGTAACTACATAGGTGTAAGGGGTGCAGCTGCTATAGGGCCCAGAGCTGAGGAGCCCATCTTCCTTGTCACATGGGTGTAACTACCAAAGGTATAAGGGGTGCAGCTGCTATGGGGCCCAGAGCTGAGGGCCCATCTTCCTTGTCACATGGGTGTAACTACCATAGGTGTAAGGGGGGCAGCTGCTATAGGGCCCAGAGCTGAGGGGCCCATCTTCCTTGTCACATGGGTGTAACTACATAGGTGTAAGGGGTGCAGCTGCTATAGGGCCCAGAGCTGAGGAGCCCATCTTCCTTGTCACATGGGTGTAACTACCAAAGGTGTAAGGGGTGCAGCTGCTATGGGGCCCAGAGCTGAGGGCCCATCTTCCTTGTCACATGGGTGTAACTACCATAGGTGTAAGGGGGGCAGCTGCTATAGGGCCCAGAGCTGAGGGGCAATCTTCCTTGTCACATGGGTGTAACTACCATAGTTGTAAGGGTGCAGCTGCTATAGGGCCCAGAGCTGAGGAGCCCATCTTTCTTGTCACATGGGTGTAACTACCATAGGTGTAAGGGATGCAGCTGCTATAGGGCACGGAGCTGAGGGGCCATCTTCCTTGTCACATGGGTGTAACTACCATAGGTGTAAGGGGTGCAGCTGCTATAGGGCCCAGAGCTGAGGGGCCATCTTCCTTGTCACATGGGTGTAACTACCATAGGTGTAAGGGGTGCAGGTGTTATAGGGCCCAGAGCTGAGGGACCGTCTTCCTTGTCACATGGGTGTAACTACCATAGGTGTAAGGGATGCAGCTGCTATAGGGTCCAATCAATTGCAAATAAGAACACAAAACAACATACAGCAACCAAACTACTCTCTCACATAGGGGTCTATTCATAATCACTTAATTTTTACAAGACCAGGTGAAAATATCTACAAAATCAATGATGTATTGCTTCGGAGCTCGTGGCAAGTTGGTAATTAACCCCAATAATTAACATAATGAATAGACCCCATAGTGGCTTATTCATGAGAGCATTTTCTCTTTGCTTGCCGCTTTGTACTCCACACTCCCCCCACCCCCCAAAGTCTGACACAGAAATAAAGACTCCAATACCTATTATTATCTGCCCCCTTCTCCTCTAGTGCGGTCACAATCCAATCTGTTGACTGGCTGACCAGTTCACTAAATACGGGTCCATACCAGGACTGCCCATGTACTTTTTAACACAAGTACAAATAACTGTGCCTAATGCCCACTGTGTGATAGCTAAATGAAATATGGTATGCTCTCATTAAACTGTTATTTATGCTATCAAATGACTGTAAATATAACATGTTTGTGACTTCTGATTGGTTAAATATCTAATTTTTCCTGAACCGTAAATCCTAGGTATTCTCAAATCACACCAGACCTGCATATAGACATCCAATATATTTCTATGGTTTTGGAAATCCTAGCTTTAATAGAAATATAAAATTTACATCAGAACCAGATAAAATATGGTGAGGCTTTGATCTCTGCTTATGTGTAGTCATGCCTGTTTTTTTAGACAACTGTTTGTTTACCTCCTTGCTGTATTAGCATCCTCGTCTCATTTATATGCCGCCCTAGATGAAAGGCTTTGTTTCATATCCAGGTAATTGCAATTTCCTGCTAACAGGATTCCATGTAAATTCTTATGAAAAACACCAGATCCCCTCTCGGGCTCCTGAGTGGACTTTACATTCTATTGATCTGTATGGGGCATCAAATTAAAATTCCTAACTCTCAATATGTCCTAATATAATCTCTACAGTAGGAAATAAATCTCTTTAGGCAGAAGGTCTTCAGCACCTGGGAAAACATTGCCTTTGTGTCACTGACGTGTTGTTAGCCAAATGTGGTTATCAGGGGCTGGAATACAAACTTCTGAAGGTGGAATTTGGGAAATAGAACAGACAAACCCTGAAATGCTGGAGGAGCCAAGTGTCTGAGTTTTGCATTTATTATGAATTTGATATGAGCGCAATGTGTGACTTTCATGATTTGGATTGGCGAATTCTCCTCTTTCATTCCAAACCAGCTCTTATGTGCATGTATGTGTTCAAACCATAAAAAAATGGTTTACAAATGATGTTTTACATGCCATCAATAGGCATGCTAAGATGGTGGTAACAATGTAACTGTCCTCTGCCCTTCCTATGGCCTAGCCTAGCCTGACTGCAACGAGTAAAGTCAAACTGTTGACTGCGTAATGACGATGGGAGAATGCATTGTAACCGTGTTTTGCATTACACCTTTTATACACAACGCTTTACAACATGAATACGATGTCAACACTTTGGACTGTCATCAGCGTGTCAACTATTTAACTATCCGTTGGTACAATTTGTAGAGAGCGGACTGGTCTAGCAAGAGAGTGGTTCAAAAACAATATAGTGCTGCAAAATACTGTTATACAAGTGTAAAGCAAGAAGAAACCTGTGAGTAGAATTCACTCTGCAGCATTGACAACAACGTTGCTTTCGCCATTCTAAACCGGGCCCTTACCAAGAGATTCACTTTTTTTTTTCTCAAGCGATTTTCACCTTCTTTAAAACACCAACATTAATAAAGCCCCCCCCCCCTAGAGTTTTATAGTAAATCCCTCAAGTGAGCATAATAGCGATCGCTAAGATACAGGGGTCTAGTTACTAAGGCAGTGTTAGGAGACAGAGTGAAAAGTGATAAAGTGATAAGGTGCCAGCCAATCAGCTCCTCACTGTCATCTCACAGGCTGTGTTGAAAAATGACAGTTGGGAGCTGATTGGCTGGCACCTTATCACAATCAGCTCCCAACTGTCATTGTAGCGATTGGCTTTGTCTATGTGAAGTGTTAATTCTAGCACCCAGCACGTAATCAGTGAGGAGGGCATATTTAAATTTGAATGCAGCATTTTAGATGATGTATCACTATAGCTACTGTGGCTGTAACGATATGTCACATATAAAATATGACCTCCTCACTGATTACATGTAGGGTGCTAGAATGAACACTGTGGTGCTTTCTGTCCTGGCCGTAGGCAATGAAGTCTCATAACCCGATGACGGAGGCAGTTACAGCTACCGGTTATCTCATTGCAGACATTGGCTTGTTGTATCGGAGGATAAAATCCATGTCACCGCTTCACAGGAGCCACGGATGGTCCCTCATAACAGTGGCATGTGAAAATGGCCGCTTGTCTCTTAGTGCCCGGAAATGGGTGATCTGGACGTCCCCCTGGAACTACCTAAAGAGAATGCAGTTTTTACTTGCAAGTACGTACCCTAGATGGAGATGAACTTCCTCGCCATAAGGTCGGCTGGCTTGTAGCCTGTGAACAAGGGACCAGCATTTATTAACTTTATAATACATAAATACTTACAGCTTCAACACTTCTCATCTCATTCTCCATGTTGGTGCTTAAGCCGAGATTACTATGCCAAGATTTAGCGCCACCTACATGTAGCAGCCCGTCAAACACAAAATCATCTTTATATAAAATGACCAAAAAAAACACACACTGTAACTTGCAAATAATAATGAAAAAAAAATAACCTAAAAATTTAACCAAACATAATTAATTAAAAATGCAATCAACGTCCTCAAATATTTTTTTTTTTTTTTTTCAATTTAAAAATTTCTACTCGTGTATTAAGTAATGCAGACTTTCAAAGACTTATAAAAACATTTAGAATTTACCTTACAGGGCTGTAAATAAATACAGTAGAGAATAAACATAGCAGTGTCCACATTAAGGAACATATCTTCCTTCATTTCCTCCCTCAGAGTCCATGGGTATGCAGTCGAAGGCAGAGACTGCGGTGAGGACGCGTCTCGCTGGATAACTGGTTTCCTGAGGAGACGTCCGGTGTTATCGTTTAGTGAAGTTTGAGGATAAAATGAAGCTCAGGAACCCGAAAAATGAATCTGCAACGTACACAGAG